>VMDO01002085.1:0-133969 GCA_007922755.1 Pedetes capensis
AGTGTGATCCTTCCAACAGGCACGCGCTACGCAATGAAAAAGGATTTACAGAGGGCCTGCCACAAACTTGCCTTGTGGAGCTAGTGGCCTAATGCATGTGTGTGCAGGTATTTGTGTGTGTGTGTGTGTGTGTGTGTGTGTGTGAGAGAGAGAGAGAGAGAGAGAGAGAGAGAGAGAGAGAGAGAGAGAGAGAGAGTGACAGGGAGAGAGATTCCTGTGTTCTGATTGTACTGAGTCTTACTTTAAAAATTTCTTTAGAAAAGACTCGCTCCTAGGCTACAACTTAAAAGGATGAAAAGTTTGCCCCATGCTAAGCCTGTTTTTTTAGCCTAGTATACAGTACTTGCAATTCTGTATCCACGTTCCGATGGACTTTCAAGGATGTGATCACTTAGGTGAATCAGGTAGATTCCAATATTAAATGCAAAGCCAGGAGAACACTGAAATGATGCAGGCAAACCATACAGACTCTAAGACAAACGAAAGAATCATGCCATTTAAAAATAAAGGCAGAATTTTGAAGGCTGACAGGTTGGGTGACGTGCATACACATGTACACTAGCAGTTCCCAGTCTTCTCAAGGCAAAGCACCCTTTATTCTCTCTCCATATGCCACATGTTCAGAAAGCTCAGCTCCACTAAACTGCATTTATTAATGACTCATCCTCCCACTTTAAAAAAAAAAACAACCTCCAATGTTTTTGTCTATGTAACTGCCAATCAGAGCTTCTACCAAACCTGATCTAACCTGTTGGTAAGAATGGATTCCAATCTAAGAAAACCCATGGGCTAGTTGCATGTTTATATGTTTCCACTGAAAAGTATTCAAAGACCTCCAAGAACACTGAGGGACACCAATTTTGAAGTGCCAGCATGTTGTATTGCTCTCTCTGCTTCCTTGCGACTGGCAGTTGGGAGGTGGGCAAGCAAGGAATCTGGCCTTTGGATTCAGCTTGCCTGTGTTTAAAGCCCAACTTTGTTGCTTACAAGGCCATTTTAGACAAGTTACTTTAACTTCCCTGACCCTCAGCTTCCTTATCTGGAAAATGGGGAAAAATTTTAATATTAGTGTCTAGCTCCTAGAGTTTTGAGAATGAAATAATACCCGTGAACATTTACAGTAGGAGCTGGCACATAGTACGGACTGCTGTCTAATTCGAAACTGTTGTGGGTGTTGTTAGTATTGGGAGTTAATTATTCAGTAAGGATTTTATTTTTGTTTTTTTTGGTTGTTGTTGTTTGTAGAGCTGGGGATTAAAACCAGGGCATTATGCATACTAGGCAAATGCTCTACCCTTGAACTACATCTTAGCCATTTGTGTGTGTGTGTGTGTGTGTGTGTGTCTGTTGGGTTGGGTTGAACCTAGAGCCCCGCTCATGCTCTACTATTATTGAGCTACAGAGTTTTAGGTTCTTACCATCCAAGCAGTGAGCATCACAGGTACTGTGTGTGAGACTACCTTTATACTCCAGAAATTTTCCATGAGTGATCTGGTAGTGTCTTCTGCTGAGTGACATGAGGGGATTTAAACACAGGTCTGTCTCCACGGTCCACTTTCCTGCTTTGTTAACGTGTTCCAGGCGGTACCCTGATCAGACAGCTTGTTACTGGCGAAATCAGCTCTGGCTTTCCTAAGAGGCTCAGCAAGTGAATGGCTCCTTATATCCACTTGGGCTTTCACACATAGGGGCATTTCTTTCTCATTGGACCCAAATGTTTCTCCAGAAGGGAGTAGATTTCCCCAAATGGTTATTAATAACTAAAATATTACGGCAACAGTTTTAAACTCCACAGCCTAAAGCTTACATAATCAGCCAGTCCTTCAAAATTTTCCATCCTTCCTTACAACCAGTCACAGAAATCTCCCTTAATCATTTGCCCAGTATGGGGAACCATCTGGAAATTTCCAGAAACATCTCACCTTGTGGTAATTACACTCATTTCTGTAAAGGCTTTCTTTACAGAAACCTATTCTTTTCAAAACAACTAAATGTTGTATATTTTCTCTACCACAATTTTCATTTCAATGCATTTGCAAAGGAATAAAGAAATCCCTAGACTTTCTTCAGGTTTCTTTTCTCTTAAATTTCTACCTGTTTATCTTCTCCACAGCATGCTTCCTGATCCTTTTCCAGGGGCCTTTCCTAGGAAACTGTCTTTATTTTCTACCTCATTTCACTTATTTTCCACACATTTCTGCACTTTCTGACTAAGACTATTGGCCAATTTATTGACTGCTCCCTTCTCTTTCTAGGGCTTTAGTATTGTCCTAACATCATATAAAAAGTGTTATCTCTTTTAAACCTACTTGCTTTCTTTGTTTCCCGACACAGAATAGGGATCTGTAATTCAGTTGGCCTCCTACAGTGGCAGGCTGTGCAAATCTACAGTTTACTGTTTTTTCCTCTCTTCCCTCCATCTTGATGGTTCTCACCAAATTCTATCACTGGAGCTCCCTGCCTTTGGCTGTTCATCTCTTTCCCTGCAAGCATTTTAAAGAAGACTCCATCTATGCCATTTTCTCTCATCTCTACCACATTCCTGCAAGGCCTCTTATGCGAGATGTTGTGTTGATGTGGGCCACAGCTTCGGAAGAGGAGTTGTTGTTGTTTAGAACTGGGTGTCAACTTCTGATGCCTCAGGGAGCCTGGCAGATAAATGTGTGAAACTGCTGGCCCTACGGGGGTGTGAAGTGGGATCTACAAAAGAATTCCTGGCCTATCCAAACAGTGGTGGTAGTGAGGGAACTAGGTGCTTGCTACCCAGACTCAGATTAATTGTTGCCACGTGGGAATACCAGATATGCAGATATGCAGATATGCAGAACATTCCAATGAAGCCCAAAGATCTACAAAGTGCTGACTACCAAAACGAAACAAAACAAAAAAAGAAACTACTGGAATCTCATCAAGCCTCTAGATGTAACTACCAATTTACAAGAAATCTGGAAATCTCTGAGATGTGAATAATCACCCACTTTCTGATTGGGGGAAGCCTAAGTCTCAGTGTTTCTTCCACAATTTTTATGGTTGTTGTTATTATTTTATTTTGGGTTTTGTTTTTTTGTGCCAAGGTGTCACTATCTAGCCCAGGCTGGTTTCCAACTCAAGATCCTCCTGCCTCAACCTCCCAAGTGCTGCAATTATAAGTGTGTGTCACCACACCTGGCTCTTTGGCAATTTTTAAAAATAGCAACAGCAAGGATAAAACAAAGAGAGGGAATCTATAAATTCAATAAAATTTAAGAGACTATCAGTTGCATTGTATGGGCCTTATTTGTAATTGTGCTTTGAACTAACAAATTGTTTTTTTTAAGTGACCTAATTAGATAAATTCAAATGCTGGCGGTGCTGTGTGGTACTATTTGTTGGTATGACATGGTACTGTGGTTACTTTTCTTTTTTAGTAAGCCATATTTTTAAAATTGTATAATTTAAGCTGACTGTGGTGGTGCACACCTCTAATCCCAGCACGGGGGAGGCTGGGGCAGGAGGAGCAACATATGAGTTTGGGGCCAGCCTGGTCTACATAGTGAGTTCCTATCTCAAAAATCCAATAAATAAGTAAATAAATATAAAAATTAAAAAGTTTATTTTAGTAAGCTACGTTAAAAAACTTTATTTTACTTAGAAATATCAAACTTATAGAAGAGTTGCAAGAATGTGTAAAAAACTCCTTTATACCTTCTACCCAGATATTTTCCTTCCTTCCTCCTTTCTTTCCTTCCCTCTTTCCTTCCTTAGGAAACATTTGAAATTTGCAGATATCATTCTCTTTCAGCATTTTTTTTTGGGGGGGGTTAGTACTTGAGGGTTGAACCAGGGCCTTGCTCATATTTTGCAAGTGCTCCACCATTGGGCTGCACTCCCGGTCCATTTTTTATTTTACTTTTTATCTTGAGACTGGGTCTTGCTAAGTATTGCAAGCTGCCTCTGGCCTTGAACCTGAGATTCTCCTGCCTCCACCTCCCAAGTCTCTGGGATTATAGGCATGAGACATTCTGCCAGGCTCAGCAATTTTTTTCAAAGGAAAAAGTGTTCTCTTAGATACTGTATCTTTTAGAGAATCATACTGAAATATTCAGAGATAAAATGATATAAATGAAGGCTGGGATATGCTTCAAAATAATAAAGGAGGGAATTTACATGAAAGGAAGGTGTTCATTTAGTCTTTCTGCTTCTACATATGTTTAAAGTTTTCATAGTAAAGTTTTAAAAGGTTACGTTAATAAAAGACTTTAAAATGATAGAAAATGCTTATGCTATGATATTAAGTATACTGGAAGATATAGAATATTGTCTCAACTATTGACAAATTTACCATGCATAGATGAAAGACTGAAAAGATACATGAGAAAATGTTAGCATTCCAGCTTATTTAACAGCAGATATATTTTAGTTTATAAGAAAAAAGATTATAAAACTAAAAAATCAGAAAACAAAAATATGGGCAACTAATTCAATTAAAAATAGTATTAGAAGTCAAACAAAACACACATGTGGACTGAATCTGGACCACGGGTCCCCACAGCAGATTTTGATTTAGAAAATGGGTCTTCAAAGCCAGGCATGGTGGTGCACACCTGTAATCCTAGCACTCCAGAGCCTGAGGCAGGAGGATTGCAATTTTTAGGCTGGCCTGGGCTGCATAGTGAGATCCTGAAAGGAGAGGAGACAGAGGGAGAGGAGAAAAGAGGAGGAAGAAAGGGGAGAAAGAAAGAAAGAAAAGAAGGGAGGGAGGAAGGGAAAGAAAATGGGCCTTCAAATCATAGGACTTGTACCAAATCCAACCCTTGACTTGTTTTTATATGATACATGAACTAAGGATGGTTTTTACATTTTTAAATGATTGGGAGAAAAATCAAAAGAAGAATATATCATGATGTAAAAATTAATGAAATTCAAATTTCAATGTCTATAAATGGAGCATTATAGACACAGTTACAATCGTATCTATTATTACTATACCTCATATTATATACTATTATATTTAAAATTTTATCAATACAAAGTTTCTGGAAATTTGCTTTCTTCCTTGTTATATAAATACCTACACAATATCCTCGGCTTTGCCTCAGCCCACTAATAAATACAGTTTAGAGGAAGCCAGTGCCTTGGACTGAGCTCCTGCACTGGACCCCCAACAGACCAAACCAAAATGGAGTTACTCATGCTGAAGTTCCACATCACTAAACTGGAATTAAATTGTTTATCTGACCTTCTGAGAAATCAGAAGAGAGAGAATCCCCAAAAGGCCAGTTTTAAGTTTCCTCTGCTGTAACCCTTAATAGGAAAGTAAACTGAAATGAACCAATCCACTTTTTTGTTTAATGCCGTTCCCTTGTTTCTGCTCAAGCTGCCTTATAAAACCCAGCTGTTTTGCTGGGCCCAACAGAGCACCTTTCTATATTTTATAGATCAGATGTTGTTTGATTCACAAATCTCTAATAAAAGCTCACTAGATCTTTAAACTTGGTTTGTTGAAATGTTGTCTTTTGACACCACAAAGCCCAAGATATTCACTGTCTGACCATTCGAAGAAAAAGAGCACCAGCCCCTGGGTGAGGACCGGGCTTCCCCTGTCTGTGAGGTAGCTTGGTTTAGCAGACAGAGCACTGAGCTAGAAGTCAAGTACAGTTCTATACTTAACTCCTCAAGACAGATTGAGACGATAAAAATTCTCTGGCCACAGCCCCCTCAATGAAGTTTGTAAAAGAAGGATCTCACAGGCACACAGAGAGTGTGGTCTGGTTCAAAGTCTTGCCAGGAGATGGGCAAGAAGTACAGGAACGTTGGTAGCGCTAAGTGCTGGCGGGGTGCTGTGGCAGAGTGGTTCTCCTGGAGACC
Organism: Pedetes capensis; assembly: GCA_007922755.1. Lineage (NCBI taxonomy): Eukaryota > Metazoa > Chordata > Mammalia > Rodentia > Pedetidae > Pedetes > Pedetes capensis. Next base: position 5,848 of record VMDO01002085.1, read on the forward strand.
AAGAAATTCAGACAATCAGAATATCCTCTCGGGATGTTCAAGAGGCACTCAGACTCCAGAGGCTGGTGAAGAGGAAGGAAAGAAGGAAGAAGGCCTTGGGTGCTCCGCCAGTAGAGTGGCATGCCCGTCATGGGTAGCATGACTTTGGGAAGGAGAATATCTCAAATCTGCACTATCTCAAATCTGGACTAGATCTCCAGTCTGGGCTTTGTAAACCAAAAGCACTTGGTCATAGCACATGTCAAAGGGTTGCTCATTTCTTTTAGAGTTCCATTGAGACCTTATAGAGCAATAGCAGGGTGGGGCCTCTCTGGCAGCCTCAGCATGTTAAACAGGAGGCTTGGGATAGAACTGCAAACTTTGTAAGACTCTGGGATGTACCACCTTTAAGAACATCCAGCCCTGTGGCGTCTGATCCCGTCAGATCCCAGAAGCTAAGCAGGGTCAGGCCTCGTTAGTACTTGGATAGGAGACTGCCAGGGAACACCAGGTGCTGTAGGCTTGGGAGAAAGACCCGGCTACCCACTCCCAAAAATCATTCCGTCATTGAAAACCCTATGAACAGTAGAGAGGCACTGACAACAGTGTTTCGCAGGGTCGCTAAGAGTCGATACCGACTAAATGGCACCTAACAACAACTACAAGGACATCCATGAGTCGGCTCTGCAACAGCCCCTGTACAACAAACAAGGCCCACACTGTGTCCACGCAGCTGGCCTGCAGGCTGCATTTAGAGCATTCCCCAAACTCTATCTGGTGGCACCCCCTCTTCACTTCTTCCCTCCCACCCTGCATCCTCACCTTCAGGGTGCAGCAGTACTGGGGAAAGCACCCTGCGGACTCTAGAAAACCTTTCCATGGCATAGTTCTTCCCTTTTCCTGCTAAAGGCCCTCCTCTTTCTTTCTTCAGTTCAAGACACAAGAAAAAGCGGGTGGTGGGGGTGGGGGTTCGGGAGATGACAAGGGCACTGCCCTTCTGGGATTTAACCACATTCTCAGCTGGTGGCTTTTGTTTTCTCGTCTCACTGGCTTGTAAGGCCCCCGGGGCAGGCGCTCTGCGTCACGCTCCGCACTGGGGAAGCTGGGCAGGCCTGTGAGGCCTTAATTAGAGCAAGGCCTCACACAGGGAAGGAGATTTTAGCATGCAAAAGGAGAAGAAATTCCAAAATATCCATTTGGCAGCAATGACCCCAGGACAAGGAAGGGGGTTGTTTTATTTTGTATGGCAAATAAGGAAAGTCTCCACTGGCTTTCAGGAACATAGAATATTTATCCTGGCATTTTAAAAAGAAAAGAGTACCAGGAAACAAATTTCCCTTCACAGGCTGAACACAGTAAATAGAGACACACGTGTTGGTCTCGAACCCTGAGCAGAAACTGGTCCAGAGGAAGAACGCCTCGAAAACATACAAAATCAGCTCCAAGAGCAAAAGCGCAATTTTCTGGCCCAATGAGATGTTTAGGCCATGGAAGTGGCAGGCTGGGAACACCTAGCAAAGACAAGTGATCTGACAACTGGTTTCTGATATACCTGTTGCCCAGAAAGCTTTCTGCAGAACAGTCAGGAGACCCCTCACTGCCACCTAGGGAAGGTCAAAAAGCAAAAGTATCTTGCCTGCATCACAAATTCAAATTTTTGCAATCAAGGACCTCTCCACTTAACATCTGCTCATGAATGCAAAAGCCGGCAGCCGTTTTTGAGGTCACCTGGCAGTGCAGGCTGACCAGCTTGGAAAAGGGCAGCCAGACATACGGTGGCTTATTAGGAGCCAAGACATGTTGCTTGTCAAGGTGGTAAGAGCAAAACAAAGTCCACTTCAAGAACCGTTCTTGCCATTAGCTGATCAGCCCCCAAACTGAAGGCTGGACTTCAGGGAACAAAGCCCACTAAGAGAACAACATGCTACTAATTTCTTTCTGGAACAGGGGGGACACACTTTTGTGCCATATTCTAGCCTTGTGTGGGAACCCGGGTGGAGTCCCACAGGGGCCTTGTCAAATTCCATTCTGCCTGGCTGTGTCTGTTGCATAGTAGATGCTCAACAAATGCTCTAAGAAGCAAACTGAATTGTTGAAGTCCCATCCCCCATGATGGACAATATTCTACCATTAAAGATGTCCTGCTACACTAGGGTATTTCTCAAAATCAAATGAAGTGTGAGGAGCCAGCCAGGCCACATTTACTGAGCTAAGCAAAGTCTGCTGAGTTATGAATCAATTTTAGAAAGGGCTTCTGGAATATTCAGAGGGCTCTGTAGAATCTTATAGTTTGTAATTTGTATAGCAAACTGAGGGCTAGGATAGAGCTCAGTTCATAGAATGTTGTTCTGCATTCTCTGAGAACCAGGGTTTGATCCCCAGCACTGCAAAGATGGGAGAAGGATGTGGCGATCCACTCCCAAAGCATTCTGGAAACAATCAGCCACTGAATACCCTATGAGTCTGACACGACTCCATAGCACCTATCAACCAACCAATAGCAAACTGATCCCTTGTTCTGGGACCCTCATCAGCACAATAACCTTAAAGGCATAAAAGGGTACTTACTGGCTCCTAGCATACAGCTCTACCACCTTGGCATCCCATGCCTTCAGATCTCAGAAGCTAAGCAGGGTCAGCCCTGGTTAGTACTTGGATGGGATACAGCCTGGGAATACCAAGTGCTATAGGCTTGGGAGAAGGACCTGGCAGCAAACTCCCCCAAAAACCATCAGCCGTTGAAAACCCTATGAATAGCAGAGAAGCACTGACATAGTGCCAAGCTTGGCACAGTATTGGGAAGTGTTTCATCTGTTGTACGTAGGGTCGCTGTGAGTTGGACCGGACTCCATACCATCTAATAACAACAATAACTGGCTCATAAGAATTTTCTAAGCACTATTTGCTGTAATATAGAAAAACCACTGAGCAGTGAGGTGTTTTGAAAGGCAACTGCAGAGCCCAAGTGTTTTAAAACCTGAAAAACTTCACCAGTGGGAGGCATTTTAGGATAAAGACCACCTATTGGCAAAATGGGACAGATCCTTCCACCATGCTGCCTTTGAAAAAAATTAAATGGCTGTCTTCGTGGTTTCCCAAGAGTTTCAATTCTGGAGTTCTTATGAAAAAACAAAGCAAGAGGCTTCCCAGAAATTTCCTTGCTCCAGGAGGCCTTTCTGGGTTGGCACTGAGTCTAGGCCAGGATTTCGTCACCACCGAGGACTGCAAGGCCCTGAGTTTCACTGCACCTTCCTAGGCAGTTTCAGGGTGCTGACAGGGTCAAAGGCAAAGACCAACTGGGTCCTGGGCCACACCTCTCTATGCAGGAGTTCACCTGATAAAAGCTCAGCTGGGAAGTTATGAGACCTGGCTTTGAGAGAGTGAGGAGCACCAGAGTGAGGAGCACCGGAGCATCGGGAGCAAGCCAGCTTGGCAGCTTGGGCTGGTGAGGCCCTATCACATCCTCATCTGGCTGCAGATCATGTGTTTTTTTGTTGTTAGGTGCCATGGAGTCGTGTCAGACTCACAGCGACCCTCATAAGGTCTTCACTGGCTGATTGTTCCGGGATTGCCTCAGGAGTGGATTGTCAGGTCCTTCTCCTATTTTTGGGCCAGGAGCTCAGAGACTGCAGAACAGCACTCTACCAACTGAGCTAAATCCCAGCCCCATGTGCTTTGTAGACCATGCAGATCTCTACTCTCACTATGCAGATCTTGCCCTGCAGATCTCTGCTCAAGCACAACAGCCAAGGAAGGCTTGCACTAACCAACCATTCTAAAGTGGATCTCCCCTCCTTAACACATCAATTTTGCATTTTAAATTTTATTTGTTTATTTATTTGTTTATGGTACTGGGGGCTGAACCTGGCGCCTCCTGCATGCTTTGCAAGTGCTCTGCCACTGAGCTGCATCCCCAGCCCCCCTCCCTTTTATGGTTTAAATTGAGATAAGTTCCTGCTACATTATGCAGGCTATCTCTGGCCTCAAACCTGAGATCCTCCTGCCTTCACCTCCTGAGTAGCCAGGATTACAGGCATGTGTCACCAAATCTGGCTTAAATTTCTATTTATTTTTTTGTTTGTTTTGAGACAGGGTTTCTTTGGGTGGCCTAAACTGGCCCTGAACTCATGATCCCCCTGCCTTTGCCTCCTGAGTGCTGGGATCACAGGTGTGCAATACTATGCCCAGCTATTTTTTCTTCTTTGTACTTGTCTTCTCTTTTATTTTTTATTTTTATTTTTTTTTTTTTGCAGTATTGGGGATTAAATTAGGGCTTTGCAATAGGCAAGCACTCTACTATTGAGCTACATCCCGAGTCCTTTTTTTTTTTTTTTTTTTTTTTTTTGAGACAGAATCTTGCTAGGTTGCCTAGGCTGGTCTTGAACTCATTATATAGCCAGGATGGGCTTGAACTTGTGATCCTCCTGCCTCAGCCTCCCAAATAACTGGGATTACAGGCATGCACCACTGTGCCCAGCTGTACTTACCTTCTTTAGTTACTTGCTTGCACATTTACTTATGTCTACTTCCCTGCCTTCTACCCTGCATTCCACCCTGCTATACTAGAAGCAGGTCCATGAGAAGCAGGCTCTGGTCTGTCTTGCTTTTTGCTATATTTCCAGCTTCTGAAATATGCCTGGCATACACTAGCTGCTCAGTAAATGTGTTGCATGTTTAATTACCAAGAGAGCTGTTTCAAACAGCATTCCCCTCGGAAAAGAGCTTTAAGAATGAGCCACATAGTACCAGGAACTCAAAGACTTAGCGTGATTTAGTATTAAAGAGAAAAGTGCTAGATCTTTTCTAGATCTTTCTCACATGTCAAGCAGTAAAGAGGCTCTAAGTCATCATGTGGCTACCAGTCCCTCTATGGGGGATCCACAGTAATGGCCGAGGTAGATCAGCATCATTGCAGTAACAAGAGATGAAATCTTGTATTCCTACTGAATTAAAGCTTGGGAAAACATGTCCTATTCTCCAAAGGGAAAAAAGAGTCAAGAATCTCATAATATAAATCAGTCAGGCAGAAAACCACACATTCACCCATTTCATTTTGATGAGAACAAAGCAGTTTTTTGCACATTCTTCCTGTCGCACCTGCTCTGGCCTGCCCAGCACAAACACCTTAGCCAAAAAGTGTAAATGGGTTAAGCACAGGGTTTTTAAAAACAACAACAACAACAACAAAAAAAACAATGAGTAGGGGTATGTGCCATCTTCAGGAGATGTTTTCAGTTAATCTAGGAAATCCAATAATAATTGTAAATGGGTAAGTTTAGAAAAGCTTTGTGCCTTGTAAACATTGCTGTGAAATATGAAGGCAAAACATTAGGCGAAACACAACAAAGTAATAAATAATAATTATTCTTCCATGCACTAGTCTATTTATTAGAGTGACAATGGCACAATGTATTTCCCAGCAGTTTTATTTGGCTTTCTGGCTCTTTGAATTGTATTAAAATTCTTTTAGGCACGATCAAGGGAAGCATAACTGAATAATGCCATTAAAGAGATCATTAGGTATGAAAATCTACATGCCGACGCAACCATGCTCCTGTTAAACACAAAAGGATCGACATTCTATAAATGTTGAATCTATCAGGCATTCATTCTATGATGAAAAACATTCTATCCATCCAATCTCATAATTAAGATTTCAAAAATAGGTTCAAAATGATCAATTTGTACTGGCCTATCCACACAGAAGACATTGTAGTTGTAATCTTTCTGAATAGCAATAGTGTTTTAATTATAAATGCCCGGCTCACTATTTGCTCAAGAGTGAATGACAATAAGCTTGATCCTTCAGCAACTGTTAACGCTACTGGCCCTAAAATAAATGGCAATACTGCATCGGGTTTCTTGACATTTCCCTTCAGTTTACGAGCTGATGAATACTATATTCAAAATGTCCTTAGTCATTTTAAAGGAAAATGGCTCCCGACCAGCTTAAAAAAAAAAAAAGGTGTTGCAGTGTTGCAGGAAGGATATTTCATGGCAAGCCCAGGGCTTGAAATCACTAAGGTGAAATCATGTTCTAATATAATTGAGCCACAGAAGGATTCCAAGCAAAATACTTTAGTTGGCCACAAGACAACACAACAATAACAACCACCACCACTCTTTAACTCATCAGAGCTTTGATTGCACAAATAATGCTGGAGAATATTTGACTAACTGCTACAAATAAAGCAACTCTTTACACAGATGGTTCTAAACCTCAACGTTCTTCACATCGGAGGTTTCAAGTTTGGCAGCCTCTTCCCCTAACACACCTCCAAAGATGTTCCCATAACAGCTCAGTGTACACTTGTTATGGGGAGGGAAGGCTTGGACTTGGGTCTATCTCTGCCCAGAGCTGGGAGGTTACCAATGGAGAGAGAGGGGAAAATAGGAGCATGAGCATATTCTGATTCTCAGATTTTCTGAAATGTCCTTTGTTTCAGAGGCGCTGGTGAACTCATGATAATGAAAGTACACCCCTGTACCCAAACCTTGACCTGCATTCTGGAGCATATTACTAAGAAAACCTTAATTTTGAAAGTACTGAGCACAAAAGAGGGGGGGGAAAAGCAGTCACTGTGCAAACTTTCTCTATATATTTAGAAATATGGCTTAATTTTGAAGGCTTGAAGACCGCATTTTTATAACGTCTAAAACCAGTTCAGATACTATATGAAGAGAAACAGAACTGTAAAATTTTCATTAAACACTTGTCTTCTTTTTTAAGACATTCTTTTGCATATCTGTTATTGCATTTTAAAATATGATTTGGTTACCAAGGAAACAGGTTCTGGCCCAATGTTAATTTGAAACTAAAATATATTTGAGAAGTTAGGCTCAAAGCAAAGAGCTCATGAAATTATTTGGAAAAAATGCCAGAATTTGGTACTTATGGAACCATAGCTGAATGATCTGCAGTGAGCCAGTCTAGGGGCTCGATTTCATTTAGTGAAGCTCTATTTCTTCTAAGAGGGCCATCTAACCTTAGTATTTCCCCCTTTACAAATTATAACTCCTCTTGCCCCCATATTATGTATCTATACAAGTAGTACATTGACCCTTATATACTAAAAAAATTGATTTTGGAAAAATATAAATTTTTATTTTCAGCTCTCCTTCATATAACACGTATAAAGACCGCTTCTTAAATTTTAAATGTTTTTGATGTTTCTTATTAAGCTTATTTGCGCTCTTTGAAATTATCTCCAGAAATCCATTTTTAGTTTCAAGCTAAAATGAGGCTGAATCATCAGACTTTTCAAAAAATTCTTTTGTCTAGTGGCGCCACACCTATCATACAACTGATGTTTTTAAAACAAGAATCATCTCATTTTTGTGAGAGAACCATTTTATAAGTTTCTAAAATCTCTATATTTATATAATATCTGAATAGGAGAGGGTGTAGAATTTAATACCCTCCTCTAAATGATTCCAACTATCTTATTTTTTTATTTTAAAAGACATTTTAATGCATCTAATGCTCTTGCTGCATGACTTGAAAAAAAATCTATAAAACATGCAAATTTCAACCTACCTGTGTGTATCATTCAAGGCAGGGCTAGCTTGAAAAGACACTCAGCCATTTTTATGTAAGGCGATGGAGACCAACTGATTTCTCCGTCTTCTTGCTCCCAAGTTTTAGATGCAATTGTCATACACACCAAAAAGCATACGCAGAACAGCTTGAATGGACTGTGATCACAAGAACTGAATTTATCAACAGGAAAACAGGACTGGAAAAAGAAGTTTTCTCTCATCCAAGGTTCCTCTGAAGCTGCAACCAAAGAGGTGGTGTGGTGAATTTTTTCCCCTTGCTCCTCTGAGAGTTCAAAGCTCAGAGCTGACCACTGCTAAGGCCACTGTCACGTTTGCTGAAAATCAAACCACTGATACCAGCACTGAAAATACAAATTTGAGAACTCAAGTTGCTTGCACATGAAGGAGTGCATAACAGCTAAAAATAGATCCCACCTTGTCTCCTACCTGCATAATAAACATGTAAGTTTCAAGTGTTTAATTTGATATTCACATTAATTAACAATACAACATACATTATTTAAAAGACTGCAAATGCAAGAAGAAAGGGGAGACACCATCTGGTAGCAGAGTTTTGTTGTTGTTGTTGGTTTGGGGTTTTGTGGGGTTTATTTGGCTTTAAAAAAAAAAAGGTAAAATCGTATTTTTGAATGTGATGAAAAGCAAATATCCAGAAGCAAATGAATCGGAAATGAAGGGTGATGTGGAAATATCTAAGGCTGTAATGAAGCAAAAACAAGTCTTGGCTACCAGAGAATATGGCATACAGAGCATTTACATACTCACATCTGAAATACTAGGCAACGTGTAATGAATTCTATACACAGCATGCACGCACAGCAAAAGCACGGCTAATCCTGCCTGCCATCTTAGGTTCGCAGAAGCAAGATACCCACTGCATGCAGCACACAAGCACTGGGGAAGGAGGAGGCAAGGAAGAGCTCACCTTAAATGCAGTATCTGATTAATGTTGTAAGTGACATTGCATACCAGCCTCAGAGTCTTGGTTCAACTGGGTAGGAGGGAACAAAGAAAAATGTCATCAACTGGTGATGCAAGATGAGTCCAATCACTAAACACTGTTTAGCAAACTCCAAATTCTGCAACCAGACAGTAGAAGGCATTTCATACATTTAAGCAGAGCTGCTGCACAATGATTTTGTCCTTCTGCTTCTGAGAATCAAACAATCCTTTGGCTAAGGAAGAAAATAAGCTGGAACGAATACTGTCAGATCCTCTTCTTGAAGAAAGCTTTCAATACAGTATGTATCTGGTCCGGGATGCATTTTATAGCATGCTAATTTCATAGAATTACTAAGAACAACCAAAACCAAAACTGTTAAGCTATTGCAAAGGAAAGAATAATTCTGATAAAGGACATAGTATTTGTAGATTAGTTTTCAAAATCCTAAATGGTGCCGGCAGGCTTGTGCAAGAATGCATGATCAGCTGTCTGTATCCGTTCTATAACCTTTAACCACAAGCAGTGTAAATGTATCCTGCTAAATGTATCTGCAGCGTAGAACGGCAGATACCGCCTCAGACAGAATTGTATTACGATGTGAATGAATTTTCTTAAAATCAGAAGCAGAATAAAATGATATCGATGCTGAGTTCCTTTGGGTGTATAGCTGACCATCACGAATGATAAAAGCTATCTTTAGGTTGCTGACCTAAATAATGCTAGGACTTAGCAGCATACTGTATGTGTTCAGAACATAGAAAATGCAAAATGATTTTTCTCCTCCCTCCCCCTCGAAAAGCTAAATTTTAAAGGAACATTCCATTTATAGGAACACCAAAAGGCTACAGACAGTACATACTGTAGGATAAGAAACTGTTGTGCTGAGAGGCAATGTTTCTTTGTTTTACTTTGAGGCTTATTTTAGCTACGCTTGCACGATGACATTGAGATCAGGAGGTCAAGGCTGACGCTGGGTTGCTATCCATTTTATGAGTGAAATGTTTCCTGAAAATTAAATCTCATTTACTCAAACACCAAATTTCATGCCTTCTTCAATACCACCTCCCTACCCCCACTGCTCAAGATTGATGGGCTCCAGTTTGGCTGTATGTAATAAATGGGAATCACTTTCTGTAGAGCCTCCAGTACATCGTTGTAAAGAATTAATTTTTTTAAATAAAAACGTTCAAGAATTCTTATGCACACCCCCATTCATTCCTTCCTATCAAAATGCACACGCACGCACACACACACACACACACACACACACACACACACACACTAAACTGGAGCTCAAATTGCAATGAAATGTTTAACATGTGGAACAAAACTGTTGAAAGAGCTGCTTATTCAGGATTTTAAAGAAATGCCTAATAAGCAAATACTATTTTGCTACAAAACCAGTGTCATCATGTCCCCAAAGAGCAAAACAGCATAGCTTGCTAGAAAAAATTTCTCCAGATCCTGCCAGCAGGTAAAAACAAAAAAAGCATTTCATTTAACATGCTATATAACACAAGAAGTCTTTTATTTTAAGGAAATAGGACAGATTCTTTTCCACTCTATTTTTTTTTTTTAAGCTACAAAGAAACTATAATCACCCCCACCCTTAGATCCTGGATAAAAGCCAACATTTTTATAAAATGCTATGACATTGATTTTGAATACGTAACATTTACATTTTTCCTCTTCTTATCTCTCCAAGGTCTTTAATTGCCTATTGCATCACCAAATATGCTAATGTTAGTTAATTTTAACATGTGCAAAAATGGATTAATATTTTCTGGGGTTGCTAGTATTTCAGCGCCTCTATCTTCTATAAGAACTGGCTGAAAAGAATCAGGTTAGCAAAACATTCAAGCTCCCCAGATTTTTAAAAGAGAAAATACATTTGAACGTCCTGACTTAGGTACTACGTTTCACAACTGAATCTTTTGTTTCCTGTTTGAGCTCTACCTCCTTCCCCAGAACCGAAGTGATTTTTACCCTGCCCACCTCCAGCTATACACCTTATTCTCAGAGTTGGGTTGTCCAGATAATGGGTCCTACCTGATCCACAGGAAGTCCTCTTCTCTTTGGAGCACATCTCTCGCTCACATCAATTCCAGAAATAAATGTGGCTCTCACGAAAACAGTACCTCCTGGGCTAACACCAATGGTGGAGCCATCTTCCCCACCCCCACACCCTTGCTCTATGAGCTCTGGCTAACATTGACAGCGACAGAAAATTAGAATGGAGTGTCCTTGGGCCAATTCCTCCTTTACCATGGGGGTCAAGAATTAGAGAGACGATCACGCTGCGTTACCGGGCACCAATTTAATATATGGTCATCTATAAAGCAGGGTCCTCAAGTGAGGTTGGGAGAGGTTGAAGGGAGCACCTAGGCACCTGACATGCAATGGCTGTTGAGGTATTCCCCCATGAATGACATCTGAAAGCTGGACCTTCATGTTAAATGGTCACAAATTATGATCATGTATGCTAAATGTATACAATATGGAATCAACTGTGACTATACAGAACTAAGTCGCTGCCTCCTCTGTCTGGGATAATAAATGATAGTGGCGACAACAGTAATCCATGGCAGGCTCCCTGGAGATGAGTGAACAGTGTTACATCCCTTTACAGGAAGGATGGTGGATGTGCTCAGGTCCCTTACTGGTACTTGGAAACCATGTGCCAGGGCAAGCAGCTTCTAAACCTCCTTGTGGGGGTCTCTGTCCACCTTCGGTCACAATGAGCTGCAAAGGGTTATATTGGTTGATTTTGAGAGGCTCCAAAACACTCAATGAGCAAACTGTGGTACGTTTACCAAACCTGCTTGGCTTAAACAAACACGAACTCTAGCTGTAAATATTCTAAGCGATGAGCTTGTTTAGGCAGATATTCTCAACTAGTAAGTCCTGTTGTGTGCTGTTAAAAAACCATCCTCAAAAGAAAAGAAAAAACATACTCAGGCAAGAATTACTTGAGCTTTGTCATGATTACAAGTGGCAAAGACAGGCATTCACTTAGGATTTTTCAAAAAATTGTGAGCCCCTCATCAGCAAATGCACCGGCACTCACTTAAAAATCAAATGCTTTTTCCACAATGAAAACTGTAGCCAGTTTCTGCCACTTTGACGAGTCAAGCTCGATGTCCCCAAAATAATCTGGCAAGAACAAGCTGGAGGACAGAGCCAGCTAGCAATGAGGGGTGAGTCTTTCATGTGGATTAACATTGTTACTCCCTGACAGTCTCTGTGTTGTGCAGGCTGAGCTAATTTTATTTCCAGTCCTGTGGGTTAAAGTTAAATTGCGTGGTTTATGCAAAGTACATAATTCAAGTATGAACAAAGCTTGACTCGCTACATTAAAAAAACAAAACAAAACAACAAAACAAAACAGCAAGTCAGGGCACTGAGTCCCAGAGGAATCCCTGGTTTATAAACATTTGTATCTGCATGCATGTTTCTTTATGCCATTCACTGCCTTTATTTTTACTGCCTGAAAAATCACATCTGGTTTCCATTTACATCTAATTCAGATAGTGAACATTTGTGGGTGAACTTATTATCAGGTTATGCTATTCTAATTGAAATTTAAAAACAATAAAATATTCTTTTTTGTTTAAATTCTTAAAATTTAAAACGCTTAGAGGGTTTTTTTTTTTTGTTTCTTTGTTTTTTGTTTTTCTAGGTTAAGTGTAGGCAGACCTGGAAACAATATAGTGATTTAATTTATCAATGACTAAAAATGATATTGGATGATATAGTAACTGAAATTTTCCAGAAAGCCCAATCCTACTTTGAACAGCTACATGTTATCTGGACATCTGGGCAGGAACTTCTGTTTTCTGTGTTAATCAGAGTTGAAAGTCTGTAACAAGTGCCATCTATGGACAGCCTACTACATACTCAATATTTTAGATATATTATATTATTTAATTCTAACCCAATAATCCTGAAATGTAAGTATAGATTATCATGAGTTTTAGGTGAGGGACTAATAAAGATAGCTAGTCACACAGTAAATAGTAGAGATGAGATTCAAGTCTAAGTCTAACTGATTGCAAATTCTGGGTCTTCCACCAATCATAAGAGGATAAAGCTTCCTTCCTACACCCCATTCCATCCCTAACACTGGTAATCTTCTCCTACAGCAGACACCTGGAGGAGGGGACCGTGGTTCCTTGGGGTTACAGCTGCCTCTGTTTATAAGAGCCAGCCTCTACTCTCTAGTCCCTGGGAATTGTGGGAACCTAGCATGCCACCAGCTGGAGAGAGGCCAGGCCCAGCAGGAAGAAAAGACAGATAAAAGAGAAGGAATCAAGTCGACCAGACTGGGAAGTTAAGGGTAGAAAGCACAGTAACAATTCTGGAGGGATATTTTTCATAATTTGGAAATTTTTTATGAGGCAAAGTAGGTGGAAAGATCTTACGTTTCCATATCAGACAAGATTTCATCTAGTGAAGTCCAGTTTTACCATTTTACAGATGAGCCTGTGAATGTAGTTCAGTGGTAGACCTCTTGCCTAGCATGCACCAGGCTCTGGGTTACATCCCCAGCATCTTGCAAAACAAAACAAAACAACAACAGCGGCAAAAACATACTATAGATAAGAGAAACTGAGGCTGAAAGATTTCATGATTTGCCCCAAATCACAGCCTTAATAAGTGAATTTACCCACTCAGTGCATTAAAAATTATAACTGGCTTTCTTTTATACCTAATACATCCAGGATTTGTGAGCAAATTTGTTATAGGTTGTTGAACTGTTTTAATCTAAACAATCAATTAAAGAATAATCAGTGTAAAAATCAAGGCTGACCTGGTTTCAGCTCACAAACAGTATTTTTCTCCAGAACAGATAACCCAAGTAGATATTATGATTTCCTTCCCCCAACATATTTTCTAAATTGTCTTCTTAAAAATCTAACTTTTCAGTAAGAGGTTTTCCTCAACCAAGCTTAGAGTTTTAAGTTCATCATTTTAACAGATGATTCTCTATATTAACATTTGTTCATTTCACCCCTGTCTAAGGTCCCTTCACACTTTGTAAATTTGTGATTCTAAACAACCCAGTCCCATTTGCTTCCTAGGTGGGATAAACCAAGGGCTGGACTCCAAGCCTCCTGCCTCCCTGTGTTTGTGGCCAGCTGACTCTCTGGCTTCATTGGCAGTAATTCTATATGCCAGCCAGATGGCTCTCAAAGCGGGCTTTCTAATCAACCAGCTCCAACGGATTGGGAATCTGAGAGGACTCTATCTCAGTGCTCAGGAGGCAGTAGAATGAAGAGTTGCGTGGCTGGACATGCCCGAGGGGCTGGAACTCCTGGTTTCTCACTTCCATCCACCAGCATCTGGGAACCATGTGGGAAAAGAGGGCACACTTGGTGGCAAGGATTGGGCAGCCAGCCTTGGGGACCAAATGGAGTTTACCCTCTAGGAAAGAGACAGAAGGAAAAGGAAAGGTGAACCGTGTGGGTTTCGACATCACTGCCAAAAAGGTGATAAATGGCAGGACTGCAAGGGAGACTGTGCTGGCCAGCACCTCAGCCTACCCTCATCTAACTCAGATCCCACGGGCAATAACCTCAACAGGTGCCACCTCCATTATGGCCATCGCTGCCTCAGCTTTAGTGACTGCATAGTTTCTGCTTTCATTTCTTAGTGCGTTGGACACATGGCACTAAAAGCGACCTTCAGCCGGGCACAGTGGCGCACACCTGTAATCCCAGCGGCTTGGGAGGCAGAGGCAGAGGCAAGAGGATCGTAAGTTCAAGACCAGAGGCAGTCTGCATAACTTAGTGAGACCCTGTCTCAAAAAGTAAAAAATGGGCTGGGAATGCAGCTCAGTGGTCCAGCACTTGCAGAGCATGCAAGCGTAAGGCCCTGGGTTCAACCCCCAGTACTGCAAAGGAAAAAAAAAAAAAAGCAACCTTCAGTGTTCATGGTGAACAACAGGGCCCCCCCCCCAGGCACATGCTCACTTGTTGCCACTCACCGCATGGAAAACAGGTAAAAGAATAGCATCTCCTAAACTCTGAATTGGCAAAATACATATTCTGTAAGAAAGCAGAGTTTCTTCTTTCTAGAGAGAATGATAAGCAAGTTGAAAAATGAAGGTGGGGATGGAAAAGAGGTGAAGGAAGAATTTTTTTAAAGTAGTAATGTTTATCGTATTTATTTTATATATATATATATATACACACACACACACACACACACGTGTGTGTGTGTGTGTGTGTGTACTGTTGTTGTTGTTAGGTGCCATCAACTTGTGTCCGACTCGTAGCGACCCTCATAGGGTTTTCAATGGCAGATTGTTTCAGGATTGCCTTGGGAGTGGGTTGCCACATCCTTCTCCCATTTTTGCGGTCCTGGGAATCAAACTCGGGACCTCAGAGACTGCAGAGCAGTGCTCTACCAGCTGAGCTAAATCCCGGCCCCCCCATATATATATATATATATATATATATATATATATATATATATATACATACATGAGCCTCAGAGCATGCGAAGCAAGCACTCTACCAACTGAGCTAAACCCCCAGCCCAGAAGAATTCTTACAGGTCCATCAAATCTACCTCACGTGAGAGCATAATCCTTTCCTGGTATCTTTCTTCACTGGGGGCCACAAATATTCCCAGACTCAACCTAGAAATGAACTTATTTGCTTTGTCTTCTTTTGAAAAATGACTTTGCAGCTCAGAATAGCCACAACCATGCCCCTCTCCTCAGCCAGAGCACTTAACAGACATCAGTGACTCTTTACTTCCTTTGGACTAATGATAAAAGTGAAATAAATTTTTGTTACATGGGATTATCTACCTTTACCTGTGTCTCTGGTTTGCCTCCTGCTATAACTTTCTACCTCCCATGGCACCTGGAGCTCTGCCTTGTGCAGTGGGGGGTTGTTAGAATATACTCCTGTCTCCTAACGTCAGTCATGGGGCTCCTTTCTCTACACCCACCACGATCAGTGCCGTCTCAGCTTTGGGTCAGGAAGTTACTTCCTAAAATGGGAGAACTTGCCACCTGAATTAAGGGATGGCCCTGAGGGCTGGAAACACCTCTGGAAGTCTTCCAAGGATGTCATCATTCATTCACCAAGGGAGAGCCACACGGTGGCCAGTGGCCGGCAACCAGACCATGGCACACCTGTCCTACATTGAACAGTGAAAGGGAAGAGGGAAATGTGGGCCTGGCAAGGTCACTGCTGCCTCCAAAAAGTCCTGCCACTTTCCTTGGGCACTCAGTGTCTCACAGAATTATAGGGTGGGGGAGATGTCTTAGATAATGCTACCTATACCTCATCTTTGAGGGAGAAGAAAGTCAAGTTCAAAGAGAGTAAGTGTCTCACCTGAAGACCCCAGGAACAGGATAGAAGCTATACTCCTTCATTTCTAGTGTTCTGTTCTTTGTCAGTCGACATACTGGCTCAGTCTTTTCAAGAAATTCCAACTGAAGCAGGGTGCGGTGGCACATGCCTGTAATCCCAGCAACTCGGGAGATGGAGGCAGGAGGATCACAAGTTCGAAACCAGAGGCAGTCTGCGTAATTTAGCCAGATCCTGTCTCAAAAAGTGAAAAAATGGGCTGGGGTGTAGCTCAGTGGTCCAGCACTTGCAAAGCATGCAAACACGAAGCCCTGGGTTCAACCCTCAGTATTGCAAACAAACAAACAAAAAAAAAAAAAAAAAAAAAAAAAAAAAAAAAAAAAAAAAAAAAAAAAAAAAAAAAAAAAAAAAAAAAAAAAAAAAAAAAAAAAAAAAAGAGAGAGAAAAGAAAAAAAAGAAAAGAAAGAAATTCCAAACTGTCACTGATTTAGATACTTGATAAATGGCTATAGATTGAATGAATAATGCCAGTGTAGAGTCTTTATAGTGTGTTTCCCAATCCTCTCAGAAGAAATATTATAGTATACATAATTTTAATAAAAAAGCTCAACTAAAAATCATTTAAGGCAGAATAGTAACTATTGGCCAAAAATCACCTGGGACCAAATATCACTTGAGAAGTATCAGAGAACCAGGCTTGATCACTGTATGAAATCCATAAGACTTCATTTAGCTACCCGAAGTTACCTTTATTCTACTTGGTTTGCAAAGAAACATCTCATGAGGTAGCATGGACTGCTAAAAATAAGTTGCAAGTTTCATTTTTCGTTGTTCAGTATGGTTTTGAAACCAGAAGGTACAAAACCAGGAGATTCACCAACACCTACGAGAAGTCAATTCAGATCATCACCTTTCTAGCACACTGTCCTGATGGCTAACTCACTGCGGGGCTGGAGAAATGCATACCTCTGTTCCTCTCACCATTCATTCTTGAAGTGAATTCTCCAAATAAATAAGGCATAGCAGGAAATTGGGGGCAAAGGCCAGTAACGGGGGGAACAGTGGCTTGTATGTGAATATATTGTCACTTCCGGGCAGGATGTCACATAGGCTCCCGCCCATATGCTCAGCCTCGATCTTAGGTGATGCCGGGGACCCCTCTGCGGAACAGGGGAGTAAATAAAGCTCAGGTTTCATTAAGATAGGGTTCTGAAGGTCATGAACGCAATGGGTCCCCCTTGACCTAAATGCCATAGCTTTGCGCAATTCCATGCTGCAAACTCAGGCAGCTCATGATAAATTTAATTTCAAAACCATCTTTCCAGAGCCAAGTCTGGCAAAAAGGTGTTTGACAGAGGCATCAATGCTTCAAAGGGAAGGCAGTCACCTCACTCTGCAGCTGTGGCCCACAGCCCCAGAGAGAGCAGTACTGTTAAAAGAAAGCCCTTGACTGAATGAGATTGAAAGGGGGCGAAGAAGGGTTAATCTCCCTCCATTAAAGGAGGGGCCACTTGGTGAAGGTGAAGAGAATAATCCGTATGAAGAGCAGAGCAGACAAAGAGCCATTCCGGAAAGGAAATTACTGTGCAGGGGCGAGAAGGACAATTTGTCTTCGATTTTCACTGTGTAGCCATTTCTTAGATCTCAGCATCTTTACCTAGCTTTGAAGTTCCAACCTCAGGGAAGAGAAAGGGGGCATGTTCACCCACTATGTTGGAATACCTGACTGGGATTCCACCTGGGGCAGGCTATGCAAAAACCAGAGAGGGATGCCTAAAGCCAAAGCCGCCAGGGAGGCTGTAGAGGCCTAGCCACAAATTAGAAGGCAGCAAAGTAAACAATGCCTGCAGCCATAGCCCTGTGGCATCCGATCTGGATCTGGAAGCTAAGCAGGGTCGGGCCTAGTTAGTACTTGGATGGGAGACCACCTGGGAACACCAGGTGCTGTAGGCTTGGGAGAAGGACCTGGTAACCCACTCCCAAAAATCAAGCTGCTATTGAAAACCCTATGAACAGCAGAGAAGCACTGACAATAGTGTTTTCCCTGTTGTACACAGGGTTGCTATGAGTCGGATACAGACTCGATGGCACCTAACAACAACAACAACAAAGTAAACAATATGAGTTGCTTCCCCAGGCTGGGGAACATTGTCCTCTTTTTCAAAATTTATTTTTATAAACTTCTAAAAAGTATCACCCTTTCCCCCTTTTTTGAAATCGATCCACAAGAAGTTGCAAAAATAGTATAGTAAGGTCTAGGCATGGTGGCACACACTTGTAATCACAGTACTTGGGAGGCTGAGGCAGGAGGATCGTTGAGTTCAAGGGCAGCCTGAGCTATATAGTGAGACTGGGGTCTCAAGGAAAAAAAGTACAGTAAGTGTTGTATTCCTCTAGTGATGTCTTACAAACTATAGCATGTTGTCTAAACCAAGCAATGGACGTTAGTACAACACTCTGCACAGGTATGGATCTTAATTGATTTCTCCAGATTTTACAAGTACTCTATTTGTTTCTCCAGCTTTATGAAATGTTTTCATGCCCATAGACTGGAATAAACATCAACACACCGAAGACACAGAACTAGTCATCTCTGCAACAGCCTGCATCCCCTTTTATAGTCACATCCTTCTCCCAACAATGACCCCTGCCAATCACTGATCTTCTGTTCTCTATCACTGTAATTTGGTCACTTTGGGATTTTTTTTTTTTTTTTTGGCAGTACTGAGGAACTGATCCTAGGGCCTCATGCATACTTTGCAAGCGCACTGCCACTAAGCTGTACTGCCAGCCCATTGTTTACTTTTTTTTTATTTTTTGAAATAGGGTCTCACTAGGTTACACAGGATATCTCTGGCCCCAGAATTATGATCCTCCTGCCTCAGCCTCCTGAGTCACTGGGATTATAGGTGTGCACCATTGTGCCTGGTTTGAGAATATTCTAGACAGTATGGAGCCCTTTAAGATTGGTTTTCCTCCACCCAGCATAATGCCCTCGCCATCCATTCGACTTGTAGACAGAGAGAGAGAGAGAGAGAGTGCCCCTTTGGCTGAAGAGCATTCCAAGGTGCAGAGGTGCCACAGAGTCATCTATTCACTTGTTGAAGGACATCTGACTAGCTTCCTATTTTTAGCTTTCACATGCAAAGCTGCTATGAACATTCATGTACAGGTTATTGTGTGAACATAAGTCTTTACTTCTCTTTGTAAATATCCAAGAATGGGCGGGCACAGTGGGTGGCGTACATGTTAATCCCAGCAACTCGGGAGGCAGAGCCAGGAAGATGGCGAGTTTGAGGCCACAGGCAGCCTGTGTAACTCAGTGAGACCCTGACTCAAAATAAAAAATTAAAAAATGGGCTGGGGAAACACCCCAGTGTTACAGTACTTGCTAAGTACACACAAGACTCTAGATTCAAACTCCAAGTACCACACAAATAAAAAATTCCTGAATGGACTTGCTGGATCATATAAGGTAAGCATATGTTTAACTTTGTAAGAAACTGTCAAGTTGTTTCAAAGAGCAGCTGTTCCATTTTACCTTCCCACCAGCAATGTTTGACAGAGTCAGTTTTTCCACATTGCTGCCAGCATTTGAAAACTGCACTATTTCTTATTGTAGCCATTCCAATAGATGTATAGGAGCTCCTTTTGGTGGTTCACAGTCAAGTAGCCATAAAGTTTAGGGCCTTTAGACTCTGCGTGGGATGGGCCCAGATGTTACCCACTGTTCCAACTTTTCTGGTATCTGTCTAAACAACAGTTTGGGTTGTCTGAGATTTAGATGATGGAATACGGGATGGTCTCTATGGGTATGGGGGGGTCTTCAGATCTGCCCACTTGCTCCTGGCAGCAGGGTTGAGACGCTGCCACCTGGGGATGCTAAGCTTCTTTGAAGCAGTGCCCCTTTGTCCAGCGCCCCCTTTGAACAGTATGTGCTCCTGTGGAGTAGGGGAAGTGACAGGAAGTCACGGGGAAGGAGCAGAATTTGCCTGGGCCAGGTCCTCTTGCTCCCTTGGCCAAAGATTGTGCAAACGCTTTTCATTCCAAAGGTTAGGTAGCTGTTGCCTGCAGCCATACCAACCTGGCATCCGATCCCGTCTGCTCTTGGAAGCTAAGCAGGGTCAGGCCTAGTTAGTCCTTGGATGGGAGATTGGGAATACCGGGTGCTGTAGGCTAGGGAGAAGAACCCAACAACCCACTCCTGAAATAATCAGCCATTGAAAATCCTGTGAATAGCAGAGAAGCACTAACAATAGTGCCGGGCATGGCAGTGTGTCTAGGAGTGTTTTGTCTGTTGTATGTAGGATTGCTATGAGTTGGACCTGACTTGACAGTACCTAACAACAACAACAACAACAACAACAACAACAGTTAACTGTTAGCATAGTGTGAAGGGAGATGGAACAGGGAGTCAACACACATAGGTAAGGATGGGCCCACCAGTAGCACTTGCCATGTCATAGGGCCCTACTGAATACATTTTTGCTCTTAAATTTCCTGTGCTGTGACCACCCAGGACTTTTCAGCAGGATGTGGACACCATGCACCATGTCTGGATGTCATGGAACTCCAATTTTTATCTCCTATGGGCTAGACACCCCCACATGTCTGTCAGCTTGTCATGCTGTGGGAGCTTGCGTATTGCTGTGATGTTGAAAGCTATGCCACTGGTATTTCAGATACTAGCAGGGCCACCCATGGTGGACAGGTTTCAGCTGAGCTTCCAGACTAAGACAACCTAGGGAGAAAGACCTGGCAGCCCACTCTTGAAATAATTAGCCATTGAAAACTTTATGAATAGTAGAGAAGCATTGTCAAATACAGTGCCAGAAAATGAGCCCCCAGGCTGGAAGGCATTCAAGAAATGGCTGAGGAAGAGTTGTCATCTCAAAGTAGAGTCAATCTTAGTGACAAGAATGGAGTAAAGCCCGTGGGACCTCCTTTTGCTGATGTGGCAATGGCTCAAAATGAGAAGAAACATAGCATCTACAACAAACATAAAAAGATCATGTGGGTGGCAGTGTTGGGTAGTGTTTCCTTCTGCTGTACTTAGGCTCATTCTGAGTTGGATCCGACTTGATGGCACCTTACAACAACAACAGCTTAGACAGGGAGGTGCTGCCATCACCAGTACAGACTTTCCTGGCTCAGGCATCCAGGTCCTGTGACCAGTCAGAACATTATCTAAGTCCCAGAAGGTGCCTCAGTTACGAGAGTTGTACTGGACATAGTGCACCAGGCATAGTGCCAACTGCCCAGCCATTCCTGGAACATCACTCTCTATCACCTGTACCTCTGATTCAAGGGACACTATGGGCTTTGCCAGAATCCATGCTCACCATGAGCCTACATCCATGAGTTTGGACCATAAAGCCAAGAATCAAGACAGTGGCCATCTAGAGTGGGGACAGCCACGAGATACGGAGGTGAGCACAGAAAGGGTGAAGCGTAGTGATCACAGGCCAGTCTCCAGGTGTCTAAACATGCAAATGGGGACAGTTGAGGTCCTCCTTTGGGTTCTGGCCATCACTGCAGGGTATGGACCTGACTTAGGCATGGAGGAACCTCCATGGTGATGTGTAGAACCTGGATGTGAACTGTGGGGTGTAGGGAACGGAGCAATCTGTGGAGGTGGAACCTGAAAGTCAAATGATGGGATGGCTGCCCTCCAGCCCTTGAGTTAGTAGGCTGGGAGGTGACAGGAGGCAGGCAGATACAATCAGGTGACCGATGGGTGTGGTCTGATGTTTTCTGCTGCCTTCATGCATGGGAGGGATAGTTCTACTTCTTAGGGGGTGGTGAGAATTCTTAAGATTCAGTTGTTGTTTGCTCACTGGGTCTCTGTTATGATTATTTTTTCCTTTGTTTTCTAAATAGCCAACGTTGTCTGGTCCCTTGCTCCGCCTTGCCTGTTGTCAGCAGGCACAGCCAGGGGACCTTTGGGATTTCAAAAGGCAGGCGCCTCCCCTGACTGTGAAGCTCTGCCATGGGCTTGAGTTCCAGACCCTGCAGTTCCCCACCAGCTCCTGCTTTGCCTTCTTTTCAGCTCATGTCGGTCTCAACCTGAGATCTGCCCAGGTACTTAAGCCTGGCACTCGCTCTGCCCCTGCTGGGCTGTCCTGGTTTCTGCCTCTGGACCCACACCCTGCTCTGTCCTACTGGCCTGGATCCTGTGGATGCTCTCTGCATGGCTGCCCTGTGTCCTACTGTGTCTAGCTTCAGTGTGCTCACCTTAGAGCTCAGGGGACACAGTGGTCTGGCTTCATTAGATGACCAAGATGACCTGGGTCCCTCATGGGATCCAGGCTGCACACATGTGCACTGAGGTATGGCCCTGCCCATCAGAGGGCAGATAAAAGTGCCCAGCTGTGGTAGGGAGTCACTTCAGGTCACTACTCATTGGTTTCTTTTGTCTACTACCAAGAAGTTAGGTGCATTTTGGTCCTTGTCTAGTTCAACCTCTGCTACTAATTTCTAGGTAACCACCAGGAAGCAAATGAGCCATGCTGGCCTCAGTGAGCTCTTATTTCAATGAGGTTTCCTGACTCTCTAGCTAATAAGAATCTTTTTACTGTACCACACCAAAGGAAATCTAAAATTCAGAAGCCAAAAAGAGGCTGTAAGCTAAATTCTGGTTTAGATACATGCTATGGTTTTGATGCCTACAACCATACCACCCTGGTGTCCGACCTCATCAGATCACAGAAGCTAAGCAGAGTCAGGCTGGGTTAGTCCTTGGATGGTAGACTGCCTTGAAATACCAGGTGCTATAGGCTTGGGAGAAGGACCTGGCAACCAACTCCCAAAACAATCAGCCACCAAAAACCCTAAGAATAGCAGAGAAGCACTGGCAATAGTGCAGGGCATGGCACCACATCAGGGATGTTTCGTCTGTTGTACATGGGGTTGCTATGAGTTGAACCCGATTCCACTGGCACCTAACAACATGGTTTTGGTATGTTTTGTCCTCCAGAGGTTTATGTGCTGGAGACTTGGCCCTTAGTGTGGCAATGTTGAGCTGCTGGAACCTTTAAGAAGTGAAGCTCAGTGTAAGGTAATTAGGTCACAGGGGCACCACCCTGAGAAGGGATTAATGCAGGTCACATGGACGGGATTAGTTCTTGTGAGAATGGTCCTTGTAAGAGAGCCTAGCACCTTCCTTGGATCCTCCTCTTGCACATTCCCCAACCACTGTGATGCTGTTCACCATGAGGCCCTTCCTAGATCTGAGCAGAGGTTGGTGCCATGCTCTTGAACCTCCAGAATTGTGAGCTCAATAAATATCTTTTCTTTACGAAGTACCCAGCCTCAGGTATTTTGTTGTGGTAACACAAAACAGAATAGGAATAACTGTTTGCTGAATTTAATGTGTCCATACTGAATGTAGCACTTCAGTGCAGCTTTTGATGGCATGGTGGTGCATGCCTGTAACTGCAGTGGGAGGTGGAGGCAGGAGGACTACAAATTTGAGGCCAGAAAAGCAGCCTGAACAACACAGTGAGATCCTGTCTCAATAAAAAAGTGACTGGGGGTGCAGCCCAGTGATATAGCACTTGCAAAGCATGTGCAAGGCCCTGGGTTCAGCCCCCAGGACCACACACACACACACACACACACACACACACACACACACACACGAAACTTGAACAGAAATACTTACCAAAATGCTTATATTGAATTGTAGCTTGGTAGTAGGCTTACTGGTGACTTTTATTTTCTTTTTGACATATTTAATTAATTAATTAACATATTTATTTATTTTCCAGATTTTGTGTGGTAGCTAGTTATGGCTCTTTACTATTATTTTTTAAATACAGTTTTTTTTTTTGTTGTTTTTTGTTGTTGTTGTTAAGAAAAGGAAAGGAATTTGTCTCCTACAGAGTGAAAGAGAAAGAAGAGTGGTCTCTTAAAAGTCCATCCCAGCCATGGCTCTGCTGTTACCAGAAAACATAAGCAACAGACTGGACTGATACCTATGCCTGGGTCAATCACAAGCTACTTCTTTGGCAAAGTACTTTGGGGTTGTTGATGCCAAGGAATTTAGGTCAGTGAGAAAGTCCTTCCTGCCACGTTTTAACGTGACAGCCTGTGGGATGTGGGATGCAGAGGGAGATCCCCCTACTCCACTAAGCAGAACACACTCATGATTAGTGGTATCTGGATCAAAGATGAGGGTCCCACTGTGACTTGAGAGGCAACACCTAAGGTCAACACGTCCACCACGGAGTGTTTTCCAAACTGCCTTATCCCAATGCATAGCAGCCCCCAAGGAATTCCAGGAATCATCTTTTGGCAGCAAGATGACTCATCCATCCTCCCTTAAAGATTTCAGTGAATCCCAGGTTGACCACCTGAATGAGGTTAGCAGCCTCTCAGCTTCTGGCCTAGACAAAATCCTTTCCAATGGGCCACAAAATTGTTATACCAAAAGAAGGAGAGAGGGAACTAGCAAAGGGAAGCAAAGATTGCGGAAGGTGGGATGGGGAGGAGAATCAATGTAGAGGGATAAAGGGGGAAGAGACAATCTCAATGTAAATGATGCAACTTCTTAAGTACATGGGAAAAATAGGGGACCATAACCCAAATATGCACGAGTTTTACTACATATTAGTCAAAAGTTTCCATAAACCTCATAAGTTGATAAAAGTGTAACCAAAAGTGATGAAATAGCAGCATAATGGAAAAGGCAGATGCTGTATTATGCTGGATGCTACCAACATTTACCAATAAAGGGGAAACAAAAGAAATTGTTGCACCAGACACTTTGTCTGGTTAGAAGTATTGCTAAGAGTCACCGATGAAAGTCAATTTAGAACTCAAAAGGTAAAGGCAGAAGGATGGCAGGTTTGAGGCCAGAGGCAGCCTGTGTAACTTAACAAGACCCTGTCTCAACTTAAAAAGAAAAAAAAAAAAGGCTAAGAGTGGAGCTCAGCCAAGCATATGTGAGGCTCTGGGTTCAGCCCCCAGATACCACAAGAAACAAAACAAAACAAACAAAACAAGAAATATAAAAATAAAAAGTCAATTTAGAAAGACAAAAAAGTTTACAGTTTTTTTCCCTCAGAACAATGATATTTCATAGCAATATCAAAAGCTGAAACACCACAATGATCATAATGATGGTAATTACTTTCATCAGCACATTGACTTGACAGACTTTTCTAAGTTTTCCAAACCATTTTGCACACAGAACCTCACTTATTCTGACAGTGTCTCAACATTACACTTTAAAAAAAAACCAAAACACTATTTGGGAGGTTGGAGGAGGCTTTAAAGTTCTGATGAAAACCAGAGGCCTCTTGAGTTAAAAACAAAACCCTGAAGTCTTCAGCATGGTGTTTCCCAAGTTGGTTCTTGACAAGAAATTAGGGATTTTGCCAGGAGAAATGACAAAGCCCTCCCTATTACTATAAATTCTTTGCTTTGGTGAATGTGACATGGGGTTATTGCAAAACCTTCGGGAGTAACAGAAACTTTATAATGCTGTCCTGGGGGAGGGGAGAGAGCACTTCTCTGCTCTGACAGTTATAAAACCTCTTGGGTTAAAATAACCCATGTGAAGCTGCTCTGTTCCATTCTGTCTGCTCATCATGGATCAACAAGGCTAGGCTAAGATCTTCAGATGACCTAAGCTCTCAAATTAGAATTATATACCTCGTGTGTAATTAAAATGGAGAAAATAATAAAACAGAAAATTAAGGTATTACAAGCTTAAGAACATCTTTTCCCATGACATCTACTTTGATGCGCTTTGGAAAATGTCAAATATAAAAATATATTTATAAAGTGTATATTTGCATACAAGTGGTGTTGGCTGTAAGGTCCCTCCGAATGCTGTCCTAACACTGTCAAGTGGTTCTGGGGATCTGTGGCTTTCATTCAAACACCATGTTGACAGTAGTGAACTTCTGGCTACCTGATTTGGTGGTCACATCCCCATTTCTATCATACTATGCAGCTAGAAATTTTAGAAATCAGGGGGTCAACCCTGCTCCCCTCCTCTGATACCACTCATGTCAATTCCAGCACACTATGTGTTTTGAGGGGTCCTATCAGATGGCAGCTGAAATTATCAAGCTGTGATTAGCCAGTGTTGTGGTCTGAATAGCTGGGGTTTAGTTCAGTTGGTAGAGTGCTTGTTCTGTGAGCTCTGAGGTCCTAGGTTTGATCCCCAGTACCACAAAAATGGAAGGAAGACCTGGCAGCCCACTCCTGAAAACAATCAGCCATCGGAAACTCTGGATTGCACAGAAGCACTGTCAGATATAGGACCTCTTTCATTTTGTTGCATATAGGGTCACTATGAGTTGGACCTGACTTGATGGTACCTAACAACATGGTTTGAATATGAAAGGTCCCCCACTGGCTCACGTGTTTGGTCCCCAGATGGTGGTGGAGGTTTTGGAAACCTAGCTGGAGGAAGTAGGTTCCTGGGGGATGTGTCCTTGGGGCTATATCTTGCCCTGGTCCTTCCCCCTCCCCTGATTTCTGCTGGCTATGAAGTGAAGGTTCTCATCTGTCACACACTCCCACCACCATGATGTTCTGCCTGAGAACATGATACCAAGCAGCCACAGACTGAACCCTCTGAAACAGTGAGTCAAAATAAATCTTTCCTCCTTTAAGTTGTTCTCTCAAATATTTTGATCAGAGAAACAAGAAAGTAAACTAACATGGCCTGTCTCATAAATGAACAGGCTCTGACATCTTTCCTCCTTGACCATGGACTTTGGCTCTGACACCTAGGACTTTCAGCAACAGATTGTCCCCAGCTGGCTCCAGCTTTTGAACCTGGTACTTGTTCTCGATTTTCTCCTTTGGATGCATGCTTCCTGCAGGCACTGAATTCTCCCATTCAACCTGCTTTTATCCTTGACTTGCTTCACCAGCCCCCATAAGGTCTTAGTTCAGTAGACACCCAGGAAAATAAACTTTCAGAGGTAGAGTATTTTTATGACAAATCAACTTGTTATTTATTCCACTCTTCTTCAGCTCATTCCTGTTGTGAGAGGCCTGAGCAGAGGCTAGGCAATAGGACTGGGGGAGCAGATCAGGCATCAGGTTCTGTTATCAGAGAATTGACTGTGGCTGAGTTGAATTGGCCAGTAACTGGCTTTCCCACACAATAGACAATGCATGCTTTTCAAGGTATGGGTGTGGGTGCCAGAAATGTCAAGACCAGTGGCAACATTTAATCAGAAACCAGAGTGTTTAGCCAGATATTGACCACAAAACTAGAGAACTAAATACAAGGCAGCTCAGGCAAAGACTCTACTTCATTTTTATTGTTATGTTGTTGTTAGGTGCCATCAAGTCAAGGCAAACTCATAGCAACTCTATGTACAACAGAACAAAACACTATGCAACACCGTGCCACGCACATGATCTTTTTATGTTTGAGCTCATTGTTGCAGGCACTGTGTTTCTTCTCATTTTGAGTTGTGGCATATCAGCAAAAGGAGGTCCTAGGGGCTTTACTCCATTTCCGTCATTAAGATCAATTCTCCTTTGAGGAGCTAACTCTTCCCCAGTCGTTTCTTGAATGTCTTCCAGCCTGGGGTGCTCTTTTTTAAACACTATATTTGACAATGCTTCTCTGCTATTCATAGGGTTTCCAAAGGCTAATGTTTCAGGAGTGGGCTTTTGGGTCCTTCTCCCTCCCTAGTCTGTCTTAGTCTAGGAGCTCAGTTGAAACTTGTCCACCATGGGTGGCCCTGCTGGTATTTCAAATACCAGTGGCATAACTTCCAGCATCACAGCAGCATGCAAGCTCATACAGCACAACAAGCTGACAGACGCATTTTTATTGGAGGCCTTTAAATTAGAGACATCGTTACTGGAGAGGGTACCAGGATCATAAGGACTCCACACACCAGGACAAAAGGGGACCCTATGACACCCCCTCCAGCAACAACATCCTAAGGCACCTACCATATGGTTTCTGAAATTTACCAGTGAGGAAGAAACTGTACAAAAACTAACAATGGTTAAAAATCTACATAAATATAAAGTAAGTTAAGAGTTTCCCAATAGAGCTTATAACTTTACCTTTCATTATTTTAGTAAGTGCTTGAAACTTTTCTTGAAAAGAAAAAGCTAGAATTATATATCAAATCCTTTGGGTTAGTATTAATATCCCCAGCCCGAGTCTTTTTTAGTCTACTTAAAAATACATAGTTTTTTACTTGATTTGAAGGTCTCTTCTTAGGTACCCATTCCTTCAACTAAGTATCCCAAGACTTGGCATATGAGGTAGAACAGGCTCCCCAAGCCCCCAGGACAGATAGAACCATGAGCTAAGGAAACCACACACTTTCCTATAGATCACTGCAGTTCATAGTTGTGGGAACAGAATTCCACTGAACAATTCCAACTGGTTTGCTCAGGGCTGGGGTTTAGCTCAGTTGGTAGAGTGCTGCTCTGCACACTCTGAGGCCCTGGTTTCATCCACAGCATTGCAAAAATGGGAGAAGGACTTGGCTTCTCACTCCCAAATAATCAGTCATTGAAAACCCTATGAATAGCAGAGGAAGACTGACATAGCACCGGGCATGGCAGTATTGGGGAGTGTTCATGCTGTTGTACATAGAGTTTCTGCGGACCTGACTTGACAGCACCTAACAACAACAACAATACGCATACACAACAGCCCACTTCCAAAACAGCCATTGAAAACCCTATGTATAGCAGAGAGGTACTGACATAGTGCTGGGCATGGCACAGTGTCAGGCAATGTTTTGTTCTGTTGTACATAGGGGTGCTATGAGTAGGACCCAACTCAATGGCACTTAACAATAACAAATGCTTGGCTCCAGAACAAGTAGGAGACAAAGTAGAACAGTCCTAGAGCAAGAGGACCCTGGAAGGAAAAATAAGGAAAAGAATTCCCTTCCTGTTTCACTGGCCATTGGAAACATGATGGTGCTCACTCAAGGTGTCAAGGTTGTGACGAATGAATCTTGAAAAACTCAATGCTTCTTGACCATGAGGCTGAATGATACCTGAAAGTGACGATTGAGGAATTCTAAATATCTGATAATTTTTTACTTCTCCCACTGCTCCATTCTGCAACCTTATCCTTGAGCATCTCCAAGTTCCTTCACATTCAATGCCAGAGAGAACTATGCCTTTTCCAGAAAGTCTCCTTAGCTGTCAGAGGGAAGTGGCTACCCCACCAGGGACTACATTTCCCAGACATCTTTGTGGTTAACTTTGGTCATGTGACTGCACTGTAGCCAATGAAATGTGACGAAAAGTAATGTGTAGGATTTGCAGTCTTCCTTTCTAACAACTTCCATATACACTTTTTCACACTCTTCTTCCAAAGAGGAGGGAAGATACTCTCTGGTGAGTTTGAAAACCACATACTGCAGAAGTCAGAGCCTCTCTCAATCTGTGAATCTGAGTCTAAGGTTTATTTGGTTACTGTTGTTGATTTTTGTTTGGGATTAAACCCAGGCTGCATGCATGCCAAGCAAGCACTCTACCACGGAGATACATCCCCAGCTGTGAATCTGAATGAAAGAATGAAAGAGCATTGTCCTGCTGACCTGTACTGTTGTATGAGCAAAAAATAAACTACTGTGTTTGAACCATTGTACATTTTGGGGTCTATTACACCAATTGTTGTTGTTGTTGTTAGGTGCTGTCGAATTGGTATCTGACTCATAGCGACCCTCATAGGGTTTTCAATGGCTGACTGTTTCAGAATTGCCTTGGGAGTGGATTGCCAGGCCCTTAGCCTATCCTAATACATATCCTTTTTTATATAGCTGTTATAATTTTGCACAGAAGTCTCTGTGCTCTTTCCCTTTTTCTTCAAATATTACCCTAAAACAAGAAAAATAAGAATTAGTACACCTAAATATAAGCATCCATTAGGGACAAATGACACTCACCAATTAGTGGTCACAGCATTCAGATGTTGCAGCCCGAAGAACAGAAGTATGGCAGGGCCTCACTTCAAGACAACTTGATCTATTAAAATGAAATTTTTTTAAAAAGTAAAACTTAAGATTTACAAAACATGTATCAGAGCATGATAGTTGATTTCAAAAGGTGTTAGTTCACAATGGGATTTGCCGTGTTCCAGTAAATGACAAAGTTTCATATTGTCTGTAAAGACAGACTCATTTAAAATATCCCATCTTTCAACATATGATTTATGAAGAACAGATCTACTCTGCTAAGTAATCTAACCAAAAACTAGATGCTAAATAAGGAGATGACTTTAGAAGCCAGGACAATCAGGGTATGATTTCTATGTGTATGTGCTCTGTACTTCTTATGTACACATTAAAAATTTTTTTTCATGGGCACTTACATGTTTTGAGTAGGAACTTCCAGAACTCATAAATTATAGGCTATGCAAAGACTTAAGAGTTTTTAGATGAAGTTAAACAGACACATTATGATGTGCCTATGTGTTTAATGCCGTCCCAGATGTGGTGGCACAAACAGGAATGAAAATAAGCCATCTGTAAACAGGGTGACGAGGTAATGAAGGTGCACTGGCCAGAATGACCTGAAACATGTTCTGTAAAGGCAGAAGGGTTGTGGCTGTTTTCCTACCATGGCTGCCATATTTTACCAGGTTAAGTGTGAAAATACCATTTGACTGCACCAGGCACGCATTAGCCTCGCACAGTGTTTATTTTTATGTCTGATCACTCTGTATAAGATCCAGGAAGCAAACTGTCCAGAATAGTGAATAAACATTCTGGCCGAGAGTACTCCCGAAGGAAAAGAAAGAGGAGACAAAACAGAGAGTTGGCAGGGAAGGGCACCAGTGGGCCATTTTCCCTCAGGGTTTCAGTGTGAGCATCTTTTTTTTTTTTTTTTTTTTGGTCATCGTTTTGGTTTGGTTTTTTTCTGTTCTTGTTCTGTGGAGAAGAGAGACAGCAGGTGCCTGGGGGGCTATATTTACAGGGTCTCCCAAAGGCAGTCCCCACTCCCCCCTGGGCGGGCCTACCAGGCCTGAAGCATCAGGAACCAAGATGGCGCCCTCCTTGTCAGGCCCTGCCTGAGGGGCCGAGGGTGGGCCGTCACTTACTCGGTGGCGCTGGCTCCTCTGAGGCCCAGGCGTTGGCAGTTCGCTGGGCTCAGGAGTCACAACCGTTGTCTTGCTCTGGGTTCTTCCCTCCTGGCCGAGATGAGCTCCACATAGTTTTCTGATGATGTCATTCACTCATTCTGACTTCCTAGCCTTGCAAAGTTGATGGACGGACAAAGCCTTCCTCTGGGCTTCAAAAAAAGAAGAAAAGGAAGGAGAGGTGTGCTGTGGGGAGGTGGAGAGGAGGAGGAATTCCGAGGTCTGTGAGATCTGCGGCAGCTGCCAGGGCCCCTCCTCGGCCGGCTGCCCGGCTGCCCCGCGAGGCCAGTGGCCCAGGCTGGGTGACGTCAGGGCTGGGCCTGAGTCACCGCCAGCGGGGCAGGCGCCCTGCCACTCTCAAGGGGACAAAGGGAACCTTTGATGTCCGAGGCCCTCCTCTCCGCACGCTCGCAGCAGGCCTGGAGAACATTCCTGCCGCCTCCCCGCCCCCGCCGCCCTTCCTGCTTCCGCAGCAGCCCGGGAGGACCCGCCAGGCCTCCTTGGAGGACGGCGCCCTCCTGCCCCCAGAGGCCAGGCCTGACTGCCCTCTGCCAGAGAAGAAGAAAGAGAAGGAGGAGGAGAAGGGTCTTCCCTGGGGACCTCTCACTTCCTTCCTGTCATCTGCCTTCTTCCCTGGGGAGCCTCCCTTACCACCACCACCCCACAGTGGCAGTGGTAGACTCGCTCTGGTCCCCGTCCCAGGACAGCATCTGGTGGGAGGTGTTTGTTCTCTACCTTATGCTAGGGCCGCAGCCTCAGCAACTTGCCCTCTGGGTGCCAATATCAGTTAGTTCCTCTTGGATATATATATTTTTTTCTTTACATACTGGGGGGGGGGGCGCTGAATCCAGGGCCTTGCGCATACTTTGCAAGTGCTCTGCCACTGTGCTGTACCCTCAGCCCCCTTTTTAAATTGTATTTTATTTTGACACAGGGTCTTGCTAAATTATGCAGGCCATCTCAGGCCTCGAATTTGTGAAATACTTGCCTTTGCCTCCTCAGTCACTGGGATTACAGACTGTGCCACCACACTTGGCTGCTCTTGGATTTACAAGTCTTTACAATTCTGTAGCCATAGCACCCTGGCATCCAATCCTGCCAATCTTGGAAGCTAAGCAGGGTCAGCCTGGTTAGTCCTTGGATGGGAGACCACCTGGGAACACCAGGTGCTATAGGCTTGGGAGAAGGACCTGGCAGCCCACTCCTGAAACAATCCACCATGGAAAACCCTATGAATAGCAGAGAAGCATTGACAACAATACTGGGCACAGCAGTGTCAGGGAATGTTTTGTCTGTTGTACATAGGGTCGCTATGAATTGGATCCAACTTGATGGCATCTAACAACAGCCCTTTACAAGGGAGACTCATACCCTAGTGCCTGGTAAGAGGCTCAGGAAATACATGATGAATGATAATTGTAAAATAAAACAGTAGAGGATATTGAATGCTTATAGTTAATGTGGTTTATGAAGATTATTTCATTTATTGGTATGATTCCCCCTTCTAAAGATGGAGTGGCGCTGTGATTTAGCTCAGTTGGTAGAGCACTGCTCTGCAGTCTCTGAGGTCCTGGGTTCAATTCCCAGCACCACAAAAATGGGAGAAGGATGTGGCAATCCACTCCCCAGGCAATCCCAAAACAATCAGCCTTGAAAACCCTATAAGGGTCACTGAGTTGGACCCGACTCCATGACATCTGACAACAACAACACAGATGGGACAATGGATGATCAGAGATGTAAAGACACTTCTCAAAAGTCTCCCAGCTATTTAATGTCAGACCCTGTTATATGATCTCAAATCTTGTATTCTTAACCACTGTGCTGAGTGGCTGGAGTGAATGAAGGACTGTTGACCAAGATACCCGGTTCAGGACAAGGTAGATAAAAATAAAGATAGGACTTGAAAACAAATGTTCCCAGGAAGCAGTAGAACAATGCGAGACATTCTGTCTAGGTTAGGTAGGCCTCATCCCCTTCTGCAGGCCAGCTCCAGGTCTGAGGCTTGGCAAGGGGCTGTGTTGCGAGCGAGAATCTCTTCCTCACTTAAGGTGAGGTTGGGAATAAGAGGACCAGATATTGTCACTGGCAGGAGACCTTTATTGCTACACACAGGGTTAGTTCACACACACACACACCCTGGCACACCGATACCTGGCACCTCTGTAGTTGGGTCTGATGACGCAGGTAAGCCTCGCGATCTGTCCGGTCGAGCGGTGTTCCTCGGCCTTCCTTCCTGATGTTCTTCCTTCCATGGCACGGACGATGGTGGCGATGTGGTGAACGGTTCCTCTGCTGGTGGCGGGCTCAGCGTGACGCGAAGTTTGTCATCGCTCGGAGCGGAGAATGCCCGTCTGCCGTCGAGTTTCTTCTCTTTTTATACAGTTCGTGTGGAGTCTGTGCTCCATCTGGTTATCTCGCATTGACGTCACTGTGCCGTGTGGTTATCGGGTGCCAGGTGTTAATCTGACCCTTTTATCACACATGTCACACATGTCACACATGTCTGGGGCAGTCCCAGATGGGTTTACACAGAGTTTCTTTCATTATTAATTTGTATTTCTTTTATTCTTTTTATTCCTTACAGGCTGGAAGGGTGAGTCTGTCCTGAGAAGCTAAAACCACAATACAAAGCCAGGGAGGTCCGGTGGCCTCTGCCCTGTGTTGTATGGTGGAAGCAGAGCCCAAGAAAACGCCTCAGAGGGAGCCAGGCCCAGACTTGCCTTTGTGGCCTCCTAGACTCAGATTTGGGTAGGTTGTAGTTGTTAGGTGCCATGGAGTCAGGTCCAACTCATAGTGACCCGATATACAAGAGAAGGAAACATTCCCCTGACACTGTGCCATGCCTGACTCTATGTCAGTGCTTTTCTGCTATTTATAGGGGTGTCAATAGCAGAATGTTTCGGGATTGATTCGGAAGGGGGCTGCCAGGTCCTTCTCCCACTTTTATGGTGCTGGGGATCCAACCCAGGGCCTCAGAGCATACAGCGCAGCTCTCTACCAACTGAGTTAGACCCCAGTTCACATGTGGGTGGGAGACTTAGCTAAATCAAGGGAAGAAAGACAAAATAGCTCCCTCAAAGCCTCCAAGACCCAGCAAATGAGGGAAACATTCTGCAGATCTAGGCCTGACGCTGGCGGTCCCTTTGGGCCCCTAGCCCTGTCCTGCCAGGAACGCTTGCCTTTCTGGGACTGAGAGTGAGTCCTGCCTGGGCATGTGCAGAGATAAAGGCAAAAAGGCTTGTCAGGAAAAAAGCATCTGCACCGCGGATAAGGAAGACCTTGGAGGGCCCCCTCCCACCGTGGCTTAGGATTCTGCGGTTTGTACTTTCATACAGCTCTCCCAGGGTAGATGTCTCATTCCAAGAGGAAGACAAAAGCCAGGAGTTTCCAGCCCCTGGGGACGGGGTTGGGAGATGCTGGCTTCCTTGATCCTGCTGCCTCACAGCTTTCCTCCCCATTGTGGAGCGGGGGTGTCTGGCCACGAGGACCTCTCTCTCTGTGGCACAGGAAGTCTATGTCTCTGATAGCTGGGGACACTGTGTGGTTACCTTGCTCTTGGGAGTGCTTCCAGTTGCCACTCTGAGGAGTTACACTTGCTCTGTGGGATCGGACACCTGTGGCAGGTGGAATGAGCAGAGGTGCACTGCAGGAGAGAGAAAGCCACATGCTTTTCATCAAGGAAGCAGCAACGACGGATCTGGTTCACTATCAATGTCAACACAGAGCCTGACCTTCAGCTGAGGAAAATGCTTTAAGTTCCAGGCATTTTTTATTTTTTTATTTTTATTTTTTTGGCAGAAGGCTTGTTTATTCTTCCTTCTCTGCACAAAATGCCTCTGGGCACTTTCCTGCTCTGTTTCCCCAGTGGTGTGCTGCACATATGCAGGTATTTATTTTGTTAATAAGAGGAACAGGGAGCTGGTTATTTTTCACTTTACTCTGTGGCACCAAGATAATACAAACAGAAAAGGAAAGGAGAAAGAGCAGAACATGCGCTAGGGTGGATACTAACGGTGAGGATAAACTCAGGGAATGAAACACCCCATCCACTTGGAGATACAGAGAAGCAACACAGAGGCACCTCCTTGCCTGTACCCTATCTGGAGCACCCTCCTTGGCTACTTACAACAAATGCAACTGCATATTGCTAATTTTCTTAGAAACCTATAAGGGCTCATGGAATTCCTTGAAAGACTGGCTATACTTGCTGCCTCCAATTTTTCTCATTTCATTCAGTCTTTTTAAAAATACAAGATATAATTTACATGCCATAAAGTTAACCTACTTAATGTGTACGATTCAATTGTTGGTGATGTTAGGTGCTGTCCAGTGGGATCTGACTCATAGTGACCTTATGCACAATGTATGATTCAATAGGTTTTAGTACATTTACAAATTGGGTAACCTGTAACTTAATTTTACAACATTTTTGTCACTCCCAGAAGAAACATTGCTGGGGTTTAGCTCAGTTGGTAGAGTGTCGCTTTGTGGTCTTTGAGGCCCTGGGTTTGATCCCCAGCACCACAAAAGTGAGAGGACATAGCAATCTGCTTCTGAAGCAATCCCGAAACAATCAGCCAGTGCAAACCCTGTGAGGGTCACTATGAGTCGGGCAGGACTTGACAGCACGTAACAACAACAACAACAAAAGAAACATCATATCTACTAGCCATTGCCCTCATTTGTCCTTACCCTGAGCCCTAGGTAACCATCACCTACTGTCTGGCTGTATGGATTTGCCTTTTTTTGAAATTTCATACAAATGGAATCGTACAATACACAGCCTTTTATGTCTCACTTCTTTTACTTAGAGTAATGCTTTCAAGGTGAGTCTGTGTTGGAAAATATTTCAGTACTTCATTCCTTTTATGCCAAATAATATTCTATTGTATGGATGTATGCCATTTTATTTATCCTTATGTATGTTCGAATTGTTTTCACTTTGTGATTTTATTATGCATAATGTTGCCATGAGCATTCACATACATATTTTTTTAGACTTATACTTTCATGGTGCTGGGGCAGAAACCAACTTTTGGGGCCGCTCAGTGATATGGCTACTCTGTTGAACATATCAAGGAATTGTCAAAGTGTTTTGTAAAGTGCTGCATCATTTTGCATTCCTACCAGTAAGGTGTGAGGGTTCTGACTTCCCCACATCCTCACTGCTATTGTCTGTCTTTTTGGTTATAGCCATCCTACTGGGTGTAACTTGGTATCGTGTTGTGGTTTTTAACTGCATTTACCTAATGCCTAATGAACCTGCAGCCTACCACCATGGCCTCAGATCTCAGAAGCTAAGCAGGGTGGGGCCTGGTTCGTACTTGGATGGGAGACCGCCTGAGAATACCAGGTGCTGTAGCCTTGGGAGAAGGATCCAGCAACCCACTCCCCAAAACAACCAGCCATTGAAAACCCTATGAATAGCAGAGAAGCACTGACAATAGTGTTTTGCCTGTTGTAAAGAGGGTAGTAGGGTTGCTATGAGTCAGTCACTGCCTGTTGTAAATTGGGTAATAGGGTTGCTATGAGTCAGACATGGACTCAACAGCACCTAACAACAACAACGACTAATGAATTCTAGTGTTTTTTCATGATCTTATGGGTCTTTTGTATCTTGTTTGGAGAACTGTCTATTCAAATCCTTTGTCCATCTTTAAAATTTTTTTATCTTCTTATTTTTGAGTTGGAGAGGCTCTTTATATATATGGATACAAGTCCTTCCTCAGATATATATTTTACAAATATTGTCTCCCTCTCTGTGGGCTACTTTATCTCACTTTTTTTTTTTTCAGTACTGGGAGGTTGAACCCAAGGCCACCTGCCCTTTGCATGCTTTGCAACTGCTGTCCTACTGAGCTACACCCCAGGCTTATTTTCTTTACTTTTTATTTTGAGACAGGGTCTTGCTAAATTAAGCAGGCTGCCTCTGGTCTTGACCTTGTGATTTCCTGCTTCCTCCTCCTGAGTTGCTGTGATTACAGGCACAAGCCATGATGTCCAGATTTTCTGGCTTTCTTGATGCTATTATTTGAAGCTCAAATGCTTTTAATTTTTATAAAGCCCAACTTACTGTTTTTCTCTTTTATTGCTTATGCTTTTAGTGTCATAGTTGAGAAATGATTGTCTAACCACAGGTCATGAAAATTTACACCTGTTTTCTTATAAGTGTTTTATAGTTTCAGTTCTTACATTTAGGTCTATGAACCACATTAAGTTAATTTTGTTTATAGTATGAAGTAGAAATCCAAATTCATTTCTGTGTGTGTGGATATGTGGACAGTGTATCCATGTATGTGGATGTGTGGATATCCAGTTATCCAAGAACCATTTATTGAGAATAGTCACTACAATCCTGCACATCTAAAACTGTTCTAAAGCAAAGCTTACTTAAAAGATGGGGTATTCTTTCCTCTACTGAATTGTCTTGATGCCTTTGTCAAAGATCGTTTGACCATGAATACTGCTATTTACTTCTGTACTCTAAATTATATTTCATTGATCTAGATGCCTTTTTAATGCCAATATCACACTATTTTGATTACTGCAGCTTCATGATAAGTTTAAAAATTTGGAAGTGTGAGTCCAATAACTGCTTTTTTTTTTTTTTTTTTTTTTTTTTTTTTTTTTTTTTTTTTTTTTTTTGTGGTACTAGGGGTTGAACCCAGGGCCTCATGCTTGCATGCTCTGCAAGTGCTGAACCACTGAGCTGCACCCCCAGCCCTTTTTTTTTTTTTTTTTTTACTTTTTGAGACAGGGTCTTGCTAAGTTATTCAGACTTCCTCTGGTCTCAAACTTGCAATCCTCCTGGCTCTGCCTCCCAAGCAGCTGGGATTACAGGTGTGTGCCACCACGCCTGGCCAATAACTGCTCTTTTTCAAGATCATTTTGGTTGTTCTGGATTCTTTGCATTTCCATATGATTTTTAGTATCAGTTTCTCAGTTTCCATAAAAAAAAAAAACATCCATCTGGGATTTTGATAGATGTACTTACAGATCAACATGGGAAGTATTCCTATCTTAATATTTTAAGTCTTCTAATCCACAAACCTGGGAAGTGTTTCCATTTAGATATTTAATTTCTTCTAAGGATTTTATTCTTAACTGATACGATTTATGTTGGAAGTCATCTTTGCTCATGGACTTCTTAAAAGCTTGTGTTTTGGTGACCGAAAGATGTAGGTTCCAGACCTGGCTCCGTTGCTATTCATTAACTTATGATGTTAATTTTACTTAGCCTCCATCAGCCTCCATTTCTTCACATGAAAAAAAGGAAATAATAATAATAGCCCATCATGGGGTTGTTATGCAAATTAAATAAGATAATGCATATGTAATGCTAGTGTGACTGCAGCCTCTGTGGTCCAGTCCAATCACTAGAAAGAAATTTCAACTTAACTTATATTCAATACCTGTATTTCTCAAACATTGTACAGAGCCCCTGTATGTGTCTTAATGTCTTTCTTGGACTCCTATCCAAGCTACTTGCACCCTATGGCTTCTGCCTCCCCTTCTTTCTTCCATGCTCCCTACAAAGCTTTTTTCCCCCCTAGTCCTAACCAGTGCCCCTCCTTCTTGTTTCTGTCCAGTTCTGCTGATGTGGCAGGGGAAGAACTTGGGCTGGCATAGCCAGAACTCTTCTTGGTAAGCAGGAAGAGAAGAAAATCAGGGCACACTCCAACTTAATTGATGACCATCACTCACATAAAGTGCTTAGTGCAAGGTCTGGTGTATCATAAGGACCCAATAAATGTAGCTTTAATTTTTTTTTTGTTGTAGCGGTTATATTTTGCCCATCTATTCTTTCTGTTAATAGTGCAGGGTTCAAGTTGAGAGCCCCAAGAATCCAGTCTAGAGGCTGCTGCCCAGTGGCCTGGCACCCTTATTTAGGTACGTTTGGAGAGTCTGAATTGGGGATAGTTGTTCTTCCTCAACCATGCCTCAGAGAATCAGGCTCTGGAAAACTATAAAAGGATCATCTTTGAGGCTCCCCAGATAACATGTGTGGGCCATATCTCCTTTTCTTCCCTGACCCAGCAGGATGATCCTGAGTTTCCAGCCCGCCTCCTTCAAAACCTTCTAGAACAGTGCTTTTAAAACTGCAGATCAGCTGGCTATGGTGGCTCATGCCTGTAATCCCAGTGACTCAGGAGGTGGAGGCAGGAAGATCATAGGTTCAAGGCCAGAGGCAGCCTGTGTAATTTAGCAAGACCCTGTCTCAAGATAAAAGGTAAAAAAACAGGCTGGGAGTTCAGCTCAGTGGTAGAGCACTTGCAAATATATATGAGGACTTGAGTTCAATCCCCAAGTACTGCAGAACAGAACAAAACAAAACGTCTAAACAAGTGAGCCAAGATGCCTACCATCCTTTCCTTTATCATTCATGAATAATCAAGGAATTAAGGAGAGAAAAGCAAGTATGGCTAATAACTCGAGTTAAAATATTACTGTTTTGGATTATAATAAAAAGATTTTAAGTGGGTAACATTTTATCTGAAGGATTATTATATACTATACCTCAAGTTAAATACTGAAGGAAATCACATCGCTATGGATAAAATTGCTTTTAAAATAAAGTGATTAAAAGATTAAAAACTTCAGCACCCTTAAAATAGCATTGGGTCCATGTGGCAGAGCAAAAGAAAGGAAAATAGAAATGTCCAAGTACACTAAATGTAAAACTTTTATTTCAGTTCTATAATTATGTATGTATAGCTAAGCTATACATAGCTAAGCAGGGTTGGGCCTGGTTAGTACTTTGATGGGATACTGCCTGGGAACACCAGGTGCTGCAGGCTTGGGAGAAGGAACAGGCAACCCACTCCCAAAAAACAATCAGCCATTGAAAATCCTATGTATAGCAGAGAAGCACTGACAATGGTGTTTCACCTGTTGTATGTAGGATTGCTGAGTCAGACAACAACTTGACGGCATCTAACAACACAATTACATATGTGAGTAGGATCGCTCCATGAAACATATTTCCTATTGTGGTGTGGGGCTTAAAAATGCTGGTGAGGATGCAGGGAAAGAGGAACCCTAGTACACTGCTAGTGGGAATGCAGGTTGATGTAGCCACTATGAAAATGAGTATGGAGGTTCCTATAAAAACTAAAAATAGGACTACCATAAGATCCAGATACAGCACTCCTGGATATATATCCAAAGGAATATGTGTCAATATACCATAGAGGTATCTGTTCATCCATGTTTATTGCAGCATTATTCACAATAGCCACTATATGGAATCAACTAAGGTGTCCATTGACAGACAAGTGGATAAGGAAAATGGGGTATACATACCTCATGGAGTTTTATTTAGCCATAAAGAAGGATGATATTGTGGCATTTGTTGGAAGATGGATGGAAGTAGATATCATGATTTTAAGCAAAACAAGCCAGACCCAGAGTGGCAAATATTGAATGTTTTTTCTCATATGTGGGTGTTAGATTTGAATGTTGTTGTTTTTGTTAGGTGCTGTCATGTCAGGTCTGACTTATAGCAATCCTATATGTCCAGCAGGGGCTGGGATTTAGCTCAGTTGGTAGAGCATTGCTCTGTAGTCTCTGAGGTCCTGGGTTCGATTCCCAGCACCGCAAAAAATGGGAAAAGGACATGGCAATCCACTCCCAAGTCAATCTTGAAACAATCAGCCATTGAAAACCCTATGAAGGTCTCTACAAGTTGGACAGTACTCAATGGCACCTAACAATAACAACAACAAAAACATACAGTAGATCGAAACACTCCCCAGTTTTGTGCCAGCCACATGATCTTATGTTTAAATCCTTGTTGCAGACACTGTGTCAGTCCCCCTAGTGGAGGGTCTTTCTTTTTTTTGTTGACCTGCCACTCTCCCAAACATCATGTCCTTCTCCACGGATTGGTCTCTCCTGACCACAAGTCCAAAATACATAAGACACAGTCTAGCCCTCCTTGCCTCCAAGGAGCACTCTGGTTGCACTTCTAGGACAGATCTGTTGGTTCTTTTGGCAGCCTATGGTATATTCAATATTCATCTCCAACACCATAATTCAAAAGCATCAATCCTTCTCCTGTCTCCCTTGTTCAGTGTCCAGCTTTCACAACCATATTACTTGAATGTGTATTCAATATTCAACTTTTGGTCATGAAAGTAGAAAAGGCTTATGCAGGGAGAGGTAAGGGACTAAAGAGAAGGCAGAGGCAACAAGAAAAGGTAATGAGGGAAAGGAGAGGAAATATCACATTTTGCCCTTAAGGCAAAATCTGGAGATATATATATATATGATAAACACACACACACACACACACACACACACACACACACACGATATTTAAATAGAAGGAGGACCATTGATGTAGAGGAAAGTGGTGGAGGGAGGTCATGAGAGGGTTATGGAGGAGGTGAACATAAGCCAGGTACAATGACATGCACGTATGGAAGTGTCACAGTGAAACCCATTAGGTTGTGCACTAAAAATCTACTAATAAAAAGTTGAAAAGACAGCATTGGAATAGATGCTTCCCATTCCTGAAGGGTTTTAAGCAAGGCAGAGAACGTAAAGGTACATCTTCCACTAATGCTGTCCACTGTGATGAGGTGGGAACTGGAAGGCTGAAGGGGTAGTGAAGGTCCTGGGACCAGGGAGGTCTTCCCTGTAATTGGATGTCTCTTGGAGAAGGAACGTCTTCTATCAATCTATGTGGCCCCACCACCCCTTGCCACCTCTTATCCATCCTTAACTCTCATAATATCTGCATTCTGTGGGGTTTCCTGTTTTTCAAGATGCTCTTATACTCCATTTTATTTGATTCTCACAAGAATCCCAGGAAGTCAATGGGCTGGATCCAAACCCCTGGTGACCACCTAATTCACTGAGTGACCTTAATCAAGTTACTTTATGTCTCAGCCTCAGTCACTTTGGCTCTATTATATATAAAACCAGAGAAGTTAAGAGACTTGGCCA
The DNA here is from genome assembly GCA_007922755.1 of Pedetes capensis. Taxonomy (NCBI): domain Eukaryota; kingdom Metazoa; phylum Chordata; class Mammalia; order Rodentia; family Pedetidae; genus Pedetes; species Pedetes capensis. Next base: position 47,702 of record VMDO01002085.1, read on the forward strand.
GTGTCACACAGCCTGGAACTGATAAGATCAAGGAAAAAAAACTGGAGTTTTCACACTCCCAGCCTCCTTGTTCCATGGGCTCTCCTTGTGGAAATGCCTATCTTTTTTTAGAGGTATGATTCATCTGACTGCCTTAGGAAGAATGCTTAAAAAGGCCATTTTACTCTCCCCTACCACATCTAAAAACACCCACAAAGCACAAGGCAAAAACTCCTCTCGCTGCATGGTTAAAGGTTATCACTCTTCACATCAAAGACTATTTTACACCAGCGCTCTCAGGAACAGAAACAAGTCAAGGAGGAAACAAAGTTCCTTGGCTGCTGTTTTTGTCCTTGGAGTCGCAGTGCCCCCTCTAGTGGCTCTGGAGGAAAACAGCCTCTGGGAGCAAGATTGGCAGGCTCAACACTGACGCAGGCAGAGAATTTGGTGCTCCTCAGAGCATAGCGCTCACTGGGTTCCGCACTACCCTTCCCCGATGAGAAATCAAGACCAGAGCAGTGGATTTGAACCAGGAGCGATTGGCCCTCCAGAGAATGTGTGTCAACATTTGGAGACATTTGTCATCGTGGAGGTGGGGGTGGGCTTCCGCATCAGCTGATGGAAATCAGGGACAGCCCCGCCCAGCAAAGAAGCCTCCTGCTAGAAAGGTCAATTGTGCCAAGGCTGAGAAACCCCAAAGTAGGGCACTGATCTAACCCACCCAGGGACTGGCAGCTTACTCATGGCTCATTACAGCACAGGCTGAGTGCTCTTTTTCTTTTCATTCCTTCATGGGTTTATTAGATTGTTAAAAATCCAAAAGTGATATATGCTTTATAAGCAGATGTAATATACTAAAAGACTTTCCATTCCCTTATCACTTCCCATCATCAGTGCAAACATCCTTGGTGGTTTATTCCGCTGAACGACGTTCAAATGGCAACTTTCGGCCATTTTGACTTATAAAAATGGCACTTTCCTCTGGCTGCCCTCAAGATGAACATCTGTCCATCCACACACTGAGACAAGTGTCAATGCGCATACAAGGGATTCTTTTGACTATGCTTGTTGGATTCAATCGCACACATTAGGATACTTTTTAATGTAAGAAATGGACTATCCCATTAGATCAAAGATGAGGATTCTCCAGCATTGTTTCCAGATGTTTGGGATGCTTGGTCATTTGGGCTAGGGGGTGGGTTCAACATGTTAAAATGTAGGAGGTTCAAGTTGGGTTCTGGCTCGGGTTTAAAATTTAAACCAATGTGTAGATAAATGAAGAACATGTTTTAAATTTAAAAAAAATCTTATGTGTAATAAAATAGCTGATGATAACAAAACCTTAGCCTGCAGCAATACCACTGTGGCATCCAATCCTGTCAGATCTCGGAAACTAAGCAGGGTGGAGCTTGGTTAGTACTTGGATGGGAGACCACCTGGGAAAACCAGGTGCTGTACACTTGGGAGAAGGACCCCACAACCCACTCCCAAAACACAATCAGCCATGGAAAACTCTATGAATAGCAGAGAAGCACTGACAATAGTGTTTCACCTGTTGTACACCAACTTGAGGGCACCCAACAACAATAAAAAATTAAAAGCTGAACCCAAACCCAATTTTTTGCTGGGTTTGGGTTCAGGTTCAGATTCAGAAAAAATTTTTACAGTGCTTGAACCAGAATGGGTTCAGGGCTCAAGTTCAGGTTCAGTTTGAAGCTCTGCTATCTATACATAGGATTTAACCCTGAACCCTAACTGAAGCCAAATCCTCTATATTTTAACATATGGAACACACACCCAAATCTGAACCCAGTTCCTTTGTGGGTTTGAAGGCCTGCTAAAAACTATTGCATTGTACACTTTAAGTGGGTGAACTATATACCATACATGACTTATATCTCAATACAGCTACTTTTTTTCAGTACTTGGGGGTTGAACCTAGGAACTTATGCCTGGTAGATAAGTGCTTTACCACTGAGCCACACCCCCAATTCCTTTTCTACATTTTATTTTGAGACAGGATCTTTTTAAGTTGTGCAGGCTGCCTCTGACCTTGTGATCCTCTTGCCTCAGCCTCCCAAATCACTGGGATTATAGGTGTGTACCACGGTGTCCAGCTCTAGCTGTTTTTATTTGTTTGTTTTGTTTTTGTTTTTTAAAGAGTTTTCAGTGTTGATCCATTACCTGGAACATGAAGCACAAATTCATTACCTTGGCATTCAAAGCTTTCTTCCCTACAGGCTGACCCACCATCTAACTGAATGCCCACTATTTCCTGATAGGGCAGTGAAGTGGCAGATCACAAGAAATTCCAGAAACACCACTTGAGCGTCTTTGTCTTTGCTCGTATTCCCTGGTCCTGGAACAACCTCTCCCACCATGTTGGGCTATCAAAACTTAATTTGACTTCAAGGTCCAGATCAAATGTTCTCCCTAATCTTCCCAGGCAGGGTGCCACTTGTTCCTCTGGACACGCCGATTGAATATACTTCTTGTATGTCCTCTTTTATAGGCTTATGTATGCACAATCTCATTAGTTATATTAGCTCCACAGCAAACACAATTTCTGAATCAAAAGTTGGTAGTAACTACATATCAGTAAGAAAGAATACTGCAATGCCAGGCATGGTGGCACACGCCTATAATCTCAGCGACTCAGGAAGCAGAGGCAGGAGAATTGCAAGTTTGAGGCCAGGGGCAGCCTTCATAACTTAGCAAGACCCTGACTCAAGACTAAAGAATTTTTAAAATGTGCTGAGGGGAACAGCCTAGTCATAGGGAACTTGCAAACTTGAACCCTCAGTTCAACCCCCAAGTACCATAAAAACAAAACAAAATGAAAAATGAATATTGCAAATGAGGACCATTTTAGCAAATGTGGGTTATGTGGTTATCAGACTAGCTTTCCCACCATCTCTGCCTTGTAATGCTTGTACAGGTTAGAAAAGGGCATCTTGTCCCCACGCAGGCTGCAGTCAGGTGTCCCAGCAGGTCCTTCCTGTCTTCAGGCTGTCTGGCTCCTCGCCCCCTGCTCTAGCCGTGATGTTCTTCTGCAACCCTATTCCAACTGCTGCACAGGAAATCCTTTCAAATCGCTGTTTCCTCGTTTCTGATGTCGCAGGGCACCATGGCCACTTCGGTTAACGCTGCAGACAAACAGCTCAGGCTTCTTGCCATGACTTCTCATTCTGAGCTGTTCCTTGTGAATTCATCAGGGCTCCAAACTTCCTTTGTTCATGCCCCTGGCCACCCCACCCCCACCCCACCCCACACACAGGCTGAGTGTTCACCCATGAAACAGAGAGTGGCAGAAAAGTTAATTGGTGTCGTACCCTTTTTTACAGCGGGGGCCTTATCAGCCACAAAGAATGATAAGGTAATTTTCTTTTTAGTTGTGAGTTCTGTGCTCTGGGCTGGCTTCCCTTCCTGCAGGGGGAAAAACAGCTGATGGTGCTTCAGAGCCTAAGAGAGAAGTTCCTGGGTTCCCAGGATGAAGTCCCTGCAATTAGATCCTTGTTTGAAATTCAGACTTGAGTTGAATTATTCAGGACAGTGAATGTAGTGGCTGGGATAAGGGGAGGAGAGAGGGGCCCAGTCCTGAGGGCCGATTCCCTAAGATGGGGCAGTCTGAACCTGTGCATGTGTCTGTGTGTATGTGTGTGTGAGTGTGTATGTTTGTTTGTGTGTGTGTGGAGGAATGGGTGCAGGTTCCCAGCGTGGCAGGGTCTCTGCATCCCACCATGTCTGCAGGACTCAGGGGCAGACGACCTGATCCTATGCATGCTGGATGCTATACATTCCGGCTTTGAGAGCCTGCACATGGGTTTCTAAGAATAGCCACCTATGGCCAATGGAAAGGAGAGCATGGCACTAAGAAGCCCCCAAAGCCTCTCTAAAGGCCTGGCTGGCAGAAAAGGCTAGCACATGGAGCAGCAAAGGCACTGTGCCCACTGCAGCAAATACTATAGTCTGGGAATCAGTATAACCACACTTCCCTGGGCTCCTGGTCATTCCTGTGGAGGGGACCAAGGACTCAGTAATCACAATACTGGGTTTCTCCTCAGCCTTGGATTATGAAACACTTGAAGATGAATTTAATGTGATTTCATAGAAGTAGAGAAATTCCACCTTCCTTGTACCTGAGGGGTGTGGAGCAATTTGCTAACTGTTGCCCACATTTCTCTCTAGAATGTAATCTATGAAATTCCCTTTGGAAGAGAGAGACTCTTGCATTTTGAGTAGAGCTTCCTCAACTCTTATAGTCTCTACCTCCTAGAAATTCTCCCTTATCTATGTAGCATGTATGTTGTTGTTGTTGTTGCTAGGTGCTGTCGAGTTGTGTCCAACCCATAGTGACCCTCACAGGGTTTTCAATGGCTGATTATTTCGGGATTGCCTTGGGAGTGGATTGCCACATCCTTCTCCCATTTTTGCAGTGCTGGGAATTGAACCTGGGACCTAAGACACTGCAGAGCAGCACTCTACCAACTGAGCTAAATCCCAGCTCCTGCAGCATGTATAGCTTAATCTATAATATGCAAATTTAGTAGTAACATGTGCTCTTAGGATTTTTTTTAGGGGTGGTACTGGGGGTTGAACCTAGGGCCTTGCATCCACTTTACAAGTGCTGTCCCTCTGAACTGCTCCCTAAGCCTGTTTTTAATTTTTTCTTTTATATTTTGAGACAGGATCTTGCTAAATTATGCAGGCTGCCTCTGACCTCAAACTTCTAATCCTCCTGCCTCTGCCTTCTGAATTGTTGGGATTACAGGCATGCGCCACTGCGACCAGCTCAGTTCTTAAGATCTTGCCAAGGACTCCACTCCTCATTCTAAAAGAGGATAGAAAGTCTTCAAGAAAAATCACAAGAATGAAGCCTGAAATTGGGCCTAGATTTAAACCTAGATTATGCTAGATTATGAGTCAGTGGGACTCATATGAGGGGCAATGGGGAACTCCAAGTTCTTACACAAATGAATTGAGTACCTGTGACTCAATCAGAGCTTTGGTGTAGCATCCTCTGTCCAAGAAGCAAAGGACTCTGGGAGACAGACAGAGCAAATTGTCTGGGTCTTTCCAGGAGGAACACACTGTTTAAAGATATGGAGAGACCTACAGAAGAAACGCCTAGTGGGAAATAATTGCTTGCCTGCCTGCCTGCCTGCCTGCCTACCTGCCTGCCTTCCTTCGTTCCTTCGTTCCTTCCTTCCTTCTTTCTTTCTTTCTTAACAATGCTCTGATTATTTTGATAAAATTTAAAAATTATAAAACATGTGTTGCTAAATTATAAAGAAAAGCCAGTGGAAATTGTCACACAAGCCAAGGTTGTGTCACCTCTGAAGTAGGGAGATAGTTGTACTCAGATTCAGGGAGGGGACACTGGGACTCTTAGAGAGCTGGCTTTTCTGTTATTTGATTTTGGGGTAGTTTAACCAGTTTCTTGCTTTATACTTATCTTTTAAATGGTATGACCTTGTCTTATGCAGTCTTTTGATATTTCTATTTTTGAAAGAGGTATATGACATACACTTATTCCAAATGCCAATTCAAGTATGTGGTACAAGTCTAACATAGAGAAATAAAAAGTCAGTTAATTCTCTTTGTTGTTAGGTGCTGTGGTGCTGAAAGCTATGCCACCAGTATTTCAGGTACCAGCAGGGCCACCGATGGTGGACAGGTTTGAGCTGAGCTTCCAGACTAAGACTGACTAGAGAGGACCCGGTATCCCACTCCCAAAACAATTAGCCATTGAAAATGGTATGAATAGCAGAGATGCACTGTCAAATATAGTGCTGTTAGGATTGCAAGTGCATGCTAGCTACATCTGCTTTAGGAGAGAGGGAATAGAGGGCAGAACTGTTTTTATCAGCTGAACAAAAATTTGAATTGCATGGGAGCAAGTTTTTGAGGTTTCAAGAAAAAATGGATTTTCAATCTAAAAAACACTCTTAGTCAAGGTATCAATTAAGTGTGGTAAAGGACTTCAGGTCAAAGAAAATTTAGCACCTACACATTGTTTTTCTGAAGAGGTTACCTGAGGATCTGCTCCAGCAAATAAAGGGAGTAAGACCAGAAAGAACAAAATGTAGACTGCAGGAAGTAGTCTAATCCAGGGACAACCCTAGGTCTCAAGAACAGTCTGTCCAACTTGGAGTAGGAGAGGTTTCAAGAACAAGGAAGAGGATTTGATAGAAGACTTGATGACATAAAGAGATGAGAAAAACACAAGGGACAAAATAATGGCAAAGATTCTGGGAGCGGCAAACACAAACTCTAGGGGAAAAAAAAAAAAAAACCAGAAAACTATACAAGAAAGAAATGTAGGCTGAATGATTACTAACCCCACTTAAACAGTATTTTTTTTTTCATGGTCAAACTAATGTGAACCCTGTTACTCCTTCTTAACTGTGAAGCTAAACTATAGAGAGCAGAAAATAGTTCTGGGTCTCAGAACAGATTTCTCCTACTACAGAGGATCGTTTCCTTATTTGTCCCTGATGTATAAATGTAGTGGTTCTATGCCTAAGAGATTCATATCATTCAGCTGTGGGAAATGGCCTCTGTTTCTCATTGTCCATTTTCTTTTTATGAATAATATCCTGAGTTATCGCTTTATGGCTCCTTTCTTTTCTCTTATAATTTCCATCTCTTTGCCTCTTTTGGGAAGACATTTTTGAATTTATTTCAGTTTCTGTTACACACACACACACACACACACACACTCTCTCTCTCTCTCTCTCTCTCTCTCTCTCTTTACAAATGTGTTCTAATACCCAAGGGCTTTTTACAGTTTTCTTATTAGTCCTTTCTCATTGTATCCTGTTCCTTTATGAGGTAATATCTTCTCAAATTTCTCAGCATGCTAATTTGGACTTTCTTCCCTTTTATTTTCTGTCTTTGATCTTGTGTTATCTTTGCATTTCCTTTTACCTATTTTACACATTGTCGCCTTTCTTTAAGTCCCTAGTGATTTCTACTTGTCTTTATTTCAGAATGAGGAAATAAGATTTTTTTTTTTTTTTTTTTTTGGTACCTGGATAGGGCTTACTATTTGGGGAGCTTCACCTTGCTGGTGATTTAGATCTGCCACTTGTTATGTGAATCAGACAAACAATAACAGGTACTTGGACAGGTACTTAAACAATAACAGGTACTTAAACAGTAACAGGTACTTTTGCTTAAAAAAAAGCACAGATTCCTCACTTGAGCCTACAAGGTAACTAAAAGCAGGATATAAGTCTGGCATCTCTGCCTTCATTTCATACCTATCTCCTGTACTTTGGGTCGGGTTTCTGCTCAACTCTGCACAAAGGCATGTTAAAAACAGGTAATACAAGGAGTGTCTGTCTAAAAACAGGTAATATGAGGCTGATCAGCTTTATATTTACCTAGCTTATCTCATCCCCCTTCAAAGGTGGAGGTGCAAAGATAACAGTAATAAAGGTATCTTACTGTCAGCTTTTACAACATCCTCCTTTAAATCCCTGAAAATGTTCCTGGAAGTCTCTAGACACTTTGGATTCTAGGAACAGTGAAGTCTCCCAGACAGATCACTCTATGATGGGATCATCCTCTAAATGGGAAGCAGTTACCCTAAGAGGGAAATGGAAGCAGCCCTTCCCAGCGGGAGAATTAATCTCATGGGAACCTGATTGTCCTTTCAAGTGTGAAGGACTTCTCCAGAGTCACCTTGCAGAACCAGGACTGAGATAAACCACCCACCAGACCACAGGTTGACCAAAGCTGCTAAATTATGCCACATCCTGCCCTCTGCTCCAGTCCTGCCTCTATTTAAACCTAAAGCCCATATCAGTTCCCCCAAAATGGCCTAAGCTGCTTGATCTCCATTTTCCCAACAAGGTCATGTTGGTTAAAATCCCTTCCTGCTTGCTGACTCCCTCTGTGGTCTGTCTAAGAGCGTCTTCTTTTTCGTTTCTCTTAATAACCTCACTCCTCTTCTTACTTTAAAAATAAAATAAAATAAAATAATAAAATAAATCCCTTCACTTCCTTCTGCCATTAATTTCCACTTAATTTCTGGATGTGTGTCCAGACCTAATTTGTTGGGTTCTCTTAGAGTGGGCCTCTGGGCCTCTGGCCCAGGACTTTTGTTCTATAACTACCCTGGGCTTAGTTTCTTCCTGGAGTTGTTAGTGCTAAATGAACTAATACATAACGTACTCATTACATTGCTATATAACTATTTGCTGCTTCTATTGCTTTTACTATAATAGCTTCGTAGGGACCTAGCTACTTACCTAGTTTTTGTTAGGTACCCTTGGACTCGTAGTGACCCTCATAGGGTTTTCAATAGCTGATTGGGGATTGCTTCAGGAGTGGACTGCCATGCCCTTTCCCCATGTTTCTGGTGCTGGGGACTGAACCCACGGCCTCAAAGAGTGAAGAGTGGCACTCTACCAACTGAGATAAACCCTAGCTAGGGGACCCCTACATACTGGCGCATCAAGAGTCTTATCTTTGAGAGGACAGTAAGTTTATTGAAAGTTTTGCTTTTTGCTTCTTCTTCTTTTTTTTTTTTTTTTGTAGCATAGGTAGAGGTAGGGGAGGACCTATTTAGCTGCCAAGCAGGGAAGGGGTCAACTGCCTCTTTGTAGCATTTATTCATCACCATAGCTTCTGCTCCATCATCCATCCCAATCTGCATTGTAAAATATTTCCTTCTCAGTTCTACCTTTCTCTGATCCTCACTCATGTCATATAGGTTTGGCTTCCTTTATTCTCTGTCTTCTTCCACCATTCCTCTGCCCACTAATAGTTCTTCTAAATCACTTATCTACTGGGAGTCCCTTTACCGTTGCTGGATATTCTTCACTTTCTAGATGTCTTTGCTATTATTTTAGTGGAATATTGGTGAGGATAAATCAAACATGCTTAATCTGCAAACTTTCCTCAGACACTCATGTACTTCTTGATGGATATAGTTCTAGGTCCCATGTTTGAAACCCTAGACTTTTATGGTGTAGGCCCTTTAAACTAAGATAGGATGGGGTGGGGAGAAATAAAAGAGGTGGTAGCCACAGGGACTTGCTTTAGCTGAGAGCACTATGGAAACAGTCTGCTAATGCATTCCCTCCAGATAGGCCAATCTGAATTTGCAATCAGCAGCAGAAAGGATTTTAGGCAAAGGTTCAGGAAAGACATTGCAAGTAGTGATAAAAATAAATCATTTAAACAGGAAGATATAATCATTTCCAAGTTCTGAAGCTGTTATGAACATCTCTCTTACTGTAACTATTACCAGATCATTGCTCATGACACTGTTGCTGGAACACAGTATGTATATTAGCTCAATGAATGTGCGCTTTAAAAATAGGGTAGTAGTTCCATTATGGTAATAATCACTTGCTGGCTTATGATTCACTATGTCTATTACATTTATCATATGAACATATGAAAAAAATTAAGCCACTGCTTTGAAGCTCAAGATAGTGGAATTTACAAGCATTTATGATATTTAGGCATTTTAAAATTTTATTAACAAGTGAATATAACTCAAGAGATGAAGAACTACCCTTAGGAATAATAATAGATTGGTAACCACAACCCTAATTAAGGAATTTGCTAATAGCTAATTCATGTTAAAGGAAAATGTGTTTCAAGATGGTCATATCAGCCAAGGTCTAATCAGAAAAACAAAACCCAGTACACATGTATATAACAGGGAATTGAATGTAGGGAGTTATTTACACAGGTGACAGAGAATCAGAGAAGGTTAAGTTAGTGACAGCAGGAAGTCACTCTCAATCCTGGGCTGAAGGAATAATCATAGGCAATTTTGGGGGTCAGTGACGGCAGCTGGAATCAAGGTGGAGTTTTCTGGCAGCAACCAGAGCCATCCCACAGCCCTTGTTAGAGGCACCTGCCAAGGCTGAGAGGCTCAAGGAGAGACACCTGGCCGTTCCCTTCCTCCCACCCTTCAATACATCTCATTGGCTGCATGAACCTACCTGACTTGGGAGCCTGGGACACCTGTTTGCAGAAGTCTGCCCATGACATATAGAGAGGACAGGTAAAATGTGAAGACTGGATCAGAAGGCAAAAAGGTTCACCAGTGGTCCAATATACACATTGTATCATACACAGTACAGCCACTCCTTAGTTGAAATATATGCTAAGGGACTATGCATCATATAGGTATATGTGTGCATGCCTCTGCAGCTCTGTATGTACTCAGATCAAATGAGCCATAAGTCATTGCTAATATAGCTACCAGTTGCATGATTTTTTAAAAAATATATAAACCAGGAAGCACCTCCACCACCCTCCTTTAGTCATGGAACCCATCTCCCTCCTGTCCTTCTATCTGCAGTCCTAACGCTATAAGCATATATTCTAAGAGGCACCACTACAGCCCCTTGTTGTTGTTGTTAGGTGCCATCAAGTCATGTCTGACTCATAGCGACCCTCATAGGGTTTTCAGTGGCTGTTTTTGGGATTGCCTTGGGAGTGGATTGCCAGGCCCTTCTCCCATTTTTGCAGTGCTGGGAATCAAACTCGGGACCTCAGAGACTGCAGCACTCTACCAACTGAGCCAAATCCCAGCCCCGCTACAGTTCCTAGGTCTCCATAAATGTGATGCAGCCTGCCCACACACAACTCATAAACTGTGTGGCTGTTTACACCAACGCCTTCGGAGTTTAGTATTTAGTGATTTTCATGGGAATATAAAGGAATCACACTCCAAAACCTAGGCTTTGCAAGCAATGAAGAACGGCTCTCTGGTTCTTCCTTGAGAAAAGCAAATGGTAGAAGTGCTGAGCTGGCTGCTTTCTCTCACTCATTTCTGCAGGGCTGATGGCAGAATAAAACATTTATGGAAGACAGCGCCTTCTTTCAGGGACTATGAAATCAGCAGGCATCTGGAAAAGGCTACAGGCTTGACCTTCTACAGAGGAGAGCATCAAGCCACAAAGGAAATCCAGAGAGGCAGAGAGGCAGGGGAGCGCCTTCAGCCTGGGATAGAAGGTATTCAAGAACCGACTCGGGAGGAACTGCCTCCTCAAAGTAGAGTCGAGGAGAATGAAGTAAAGCCCCAGTGACTTCCATTTGCTGATGTGGCATGACCCAAAATGAGAAGGAACAACTGTAAACATCCATAAAACACAAAAATGATTGTGTGGCCTGGCACAGAGTTGGAGAGTGTTTCGTTCTGTTGTAAATAGGGTTGCTAGGAGTTGGACCTGACTTGACTGCTCCTAACAACAAACAACAACCATCTCAAGATCACATCTTATTCGAAGCATAGATTTTGTGGATGTTTCTTTACCCAGGAAAAGGTTTGTCCTATGATCCCTGCCCCGTCCTAGCTCCACTGAGGTTGCTCAAGATCTTGGTGCATTTCTCTGTGGTGGGTCCAGCCTGCTTGGAACCTTCAACCACCAGGGGAAGAAGGATCCTCCTCTGCTGGTACTTACCAGAAGACAAATCTCATGTGTGGACAAGAGCACCATGCCTGCTGTGATAGCCGACATGCCATCTTCTGGAATCTGTGGGCACCATGGGAGAACCAGGCCACTGTTTGCTATCCTTTGCTCAGAGTCCCTCCCCACCCATCTGCTGGCTCACCCCACTCCAGGGGAGTGCAGGCTACCGCCCAACCAGCTAAAGGGGGCTCATGTTTTGGCCTCAGGCCATCACCTAACCTCTGAGGGTCCTTGTGACCTAGCACCACGCCCAGAAGTCCCCCAAAACAGCATCTGTCCAGATGTCTTGGCTGGAAAGTCCCTGGGATTCGGAGGCAGTCACAAGACGACACTGGAGTTTGGCCTAACTCCTGGGGCCTTGGTTGCTGGGAATCACCCATGTTTTCCCTGCATACAGAGGACTGCCCCTTGTGCCTCTGCCGGCTCCCGCACTGCAGTATGCTCACTTCCTTGTCTTCAACTCCCACCAACCCGCAAGGTCCCTGGCTGGTTCTCTTAGGCAACTCCTGACAGCACAGTGTGCCCCTCCTGACGTGTAAGAACTGAGGGAGCACACCTTTGCTTCCCCTTGTACACTCTGTCATAAACACTCCCCTCGGCACACGTTCTTTCCTCAATGAGACAGGACATGGTACCATATATTAACACAGAGGCTTGTTCACTTTCATTCAATTTTCTTCGCACCAAGTAATTCCCTCCCGTCCCCAGCTTAAAGGAACAGGGGACCCTCTTTCTCTCCCTGAACCAAATACTCTGTCTCAGCTCTTGTTCACATTCTTTCTTCTCTCCTGCCTTCAATCTTGGCTTCGGTCATCAACACCTTCAGTCTTTAGCTTCTTTCTGAGTCCTTCCCACTGTCTGTATACAGACCCAAATCTTTCATTCAACAGACTGATTTCCTTCCTCCCTCCCTTCCCTCCTCCCTTCTTTCCCTCATTCATTCCTTCTCTTTTCCTTTTTCTTTATCATTCTAGGGTACTGTCAAACCATTTTCTCAAGTGGCTATACTAGTTTACAATCCCACCAGCAATGTACAAAGGTTTTGATTCCTCCACACCTTCATCAACTCTTGTCGTCACTTATCTTTTGACTGAAGCCATCTTAGAAAGTGTGAATGGTATCACATGATGGTTTTGGTTTGTATTGTCCTGATGATTAATAATTTGAACATCTTTTGATGTGCTTATTACCCACTTGTATATTTTCTATAGAGAAATATCTATTTGGATTCTTAGTCAGTTTTTCACAGGGGTTATTATACTTTTTATTATTGAGATGTAAGAGTGATTTTTTTTCTTCTCAGGTCTAGGGGTTGAACCCAGGGCCTTGTGCATGCTAGTAAATTGCTCTGCCACTGAGCTGTACACTCAGACTTCTTTTTATTTTGAGACAAGGTCTTGCTACGTTATGTAGGTTGCCCCTAACTTTATGACTTTCCTGCCTCAGCCTCCTGAGTCACTGAGATTATGGGTGTGTGCCACTGTTCTTGGCCTAACAGTGGGTTTTTATATATTCTAGATACAAGTTCCTTTTCATAAATATGGTTTGCTAGCTGGATGCTATAATGCATGCTTATAATCCTAGCAACTTGGGAGGATGAGCCAGGAGGATCAAGAGTTTGAGGTCAGAGGCAGCCTACACAACTTACTAAGACTCTGAGTCAAAAAATAAAAAGAGCTCCGGGAGTAGGTCAATGGTACAGCACTTGCCTAGCATGTGTGAGGCTCTGGGTTCAACTTCCCAGTACTGGAGGAAAAAAAGAAGTATGATTTGCAAATACTTCCTCCTATTCCATGGACTATTTTAGGATGCTTCTTAATCACTTTTTAAGCCATAGTTTCTAGCACAATAAGTATTCAATAGATTGAATTCAGTTGATTTCCTCATAGGTCTTTAAGGCAAAGTCTCTAATCACAGTATCAGTCAGGGTTCTTTAGAGGAACAGGACCAACAGAAAAAAAAAAAATATATATATATATAAATATGTTGTTGTTGTTGTTGTTAGGTGCCGTCGAGTCGGTATCTGACTCATAGCCACCCTCATAGGGTTTTCAATGGCGACTGTATCGGGATTGCCTTGGGAGTGGATTGCCAGGCCCTTCTCCCATTTTTGCCATGCTGGGAATTGAACTCGGGAGCTCAGAGACTGCAGCACAGCGCTCTACCAACTGAACCATATCCCAGCCCATATAAAAATATAGAGGAGATTTATTAGATTAGTTTACGTGATGGAGCTGGTTAGTTCCACAGCTGCGCCTGTTGGGACTGGTAGCCACTCAGTCCAACAACTGGAAACCTGAAAAGTCTCCCATGAGAAGGGTGGAAGCACCCTGGAAAATCTGATGTTGAATCCACGTGGAAGCAGAGGACACCGTAGTCGATAGTCCATGGGCAGTGGCAATTCAAGAGAGAGCAAACAATGCCCTGCTTCTGGTTTTCATATCTGTCTGGCGTATACACAGCCTTTCTTTCACCTCCTCACTTCCTGTTTATGGAGCCCTGCCTACTGGATCGCACCAGGTCAGCTCCCCGCAGTCCTCTTCCTACGTTAGGCCTGGACCTGCCAGTCCTCTCTGAAAATGTCCCAAAGGACAAGTACTGACATGTGCTTCACTATTTGGAAGAATCTCTTAATCTGGTCAAGATGACCATCACAATCATCTTTTTGACTCTCTACTCATCTTCAAATGCTGGCAGCCTTACCATTGTGGTGTCAGATCTTGGAAGCTAAGCAGGGGTGGGGCCTAGTTAGTACTTGGATGGGAGACCACCTGGGAACACCAGGTGCTATAGGCTTGGGAGAGGGACCTGGCAATGCACTCCCAAAAAACAATCTGCCACTGAAAACCCTGATTAGCAGAGAAGCACTAACAATACTGTTTTGCCTGTTGTACGTACGGTTGCTATGAGTTGGACACCAACTCGACAGCACCTAACAACTAACAAGGATCTAGCCCAGGGCTTCATGCATGCTTAGGCAAGCACTCTACCTCTGAGCTATGACTCCTGCCCCTAAAGTCAGGAATCATTTTTAACTGCTCTTTCCCCTTGAAAGTTATCCAATTCATCAAAAAGCTCTACCAGTTCTACCTTCCAAACACATCCAAGTCTGACCACTTCTTACTCTATCCACAGTTTATTCCTGTTCCAGGTCACTGTCTTCTCTTTCCTGGACTCTTCCAGTAGCCTCGTCCCTGATCACCTCCATTCTACTCCACCCCACAACTTTTCCTACACCAGAGTCAGGATGATTTTCCAAAAACTTAAAGCAGATTGTATTGCTCCCTAGTTCAAACTCCCCAAAGATTTCCCACCAGATGCAGAATTAACCCAAATTCCTAGCCATGGCCTCACAGCTCAAGTGCTCTGAATCTGGCTTCCTCTCTGAAGCCTCTACCTCTACCTTTCCCCTCCAGGCTGCCTTATGTTCCTTGAGCCCACCAGCAGGTTCTTCTTTAGGGCCTTTGCATGCTGACGTCTGCCTGCAACACCAGTTCAGTGGAGATTTCAGCATCTCTCTCTTTTATTTCATTCGGGTCTGTGCTTGAATCTCAGAGACACTCAAAACCCTATCCTTCAACTCATTGGCTCTTTATTCTGTTTTGTATTCATTTACAGTATTTAATATTACCTAAATTATGGCATCCCCCATGTGTCTGTCAGCTTGTCATGCTGTGGAGGCTTGTATGTTGCTGTGATGCTGAAAGTTATGCCACCGGTATTTCAGAGACCAGCAGGGCCACCCATGGTGGACAGGTTTCAGCTGAGCTTCCAGACTAAGACAGACTAGAGAGAAGGATATGGTTAACCCACTCCTGAAACAATAGTCATTGAATAGCAGAAAAGCACTGTCAAATACAGAGCCACAAAATGAGATCCCCAGGCTGGAAGGCATTCAAGAAATGACTGGGGAAGAGTTGCCTCCTCAAAGTAGAGTTGATCTTAATGATGGGAATGGAGTAAAGCCCCTCGGACCTCCTTTTCTTGATGTGGCATGACTCAAAATGAGAAGAAACAGAGTGGCTACAACAATGGGTTCAAACATAAAAAGATTATGTGCATGGCACGGTGTTAGGTAGTGTTTCATTCTGCTATGCATAGGGTTGCTCTGAGTTAGATTTAACCTGACGGCACTTAACAACAACATACATTCCCCACAGCTCTGTACTGCCTTGCCACAGGCCCGAAAGCAACAGGGCCAATTGACTATGGAATGGAACCTCCAAAACTGTTAGCCAAAAAAACCCAAAAAAACAAAAAACCAAAAAACAAAACAACAACAACAAAAAACTTTTCCCTTTATAAGTTGATCATCTCAGGTATTTGTTACAATAACCGGACACTCACTAATATACCTAATTTCAGGTATTCTCTTATGGCAGCAGAAAACAGACTAAGACAATCAATTGTTATATCTGCTATCTTTGAATCACAACCTACTGACTGAAAACACCATACTGGAGCCCACAGAAGGAAATGAATGACTTTCAGGAGAGTGGACCCAGAGAGCTGGGTTTATACAGCAGCCCGAACACCCAGGCTTAGTGATACTACTTGCCTGCTTTCTTTTCTTTTCTTTTTTTCCTTACTCTTTCTTTCTTTCCTTCTCTTTTCTTTTTTCCTTACTCTTTCTTTCTTTCCTTCTTTTCTTCAGTACTGAGGGGTTGAACCCAGGGCCTTATGTATTCTAGGCAAGTGTTCCACCACTGAGCTGCTCTTCCAGCCCCTTTTCTCATTTTTTTATTTTGAGACAAGGTTTTGCTAAATTGCATGGGCTCCCTCTGGTCTCAAACTTGTGATCCTCCTGCCTCAGCCTCCCAAGTTGCTGGAATGACCTATGTGCACCATGGTGTCCAACTGGCACTGCCTTTTAATCCAAGTGAACACATTACTTTGTTCTATGGACTCCAGCAGGGTTGGAGGGGATGATTCAAAACGATCTCAGCTTTTATCTAATCTAGTCCTGTGACCAGACCACAGGCAATGCCTCATTAGTAAGGTCCTTTGCGGCTCTCTGCTAAAAGACCACTGACATACTATACTGTGCAGCCTTTACAAATAATGAGGCACTTCTGTGTGTTCCGACATGGAAAGACCTTCAACTCGTATTGTGGAATGTAAAACTCAAATTGTAGATAAAACAAGCACACACCAAGAATACTGCATTGTACTTGTATACAGGATCCTCCATGTACATGAAAACACAAAGAAAAGGGTCTGGAAAGATAGAAACCACATCAGGCAGGAAGTGGGGAGTGATTCTAACTGAAAGTGGGTGTCAAAGGACATTTCAGCTTTATGTATATTTGTTTATAAACAGTATGCATTACTTATTAGTTAGAATTAATTTTAAAAACTATCCTGCAAGATGATACTGAAACATACTTTTTTGAGGTAAAGGAGAGCTATTCGATTTTCTCTAGTCAGTTATTCTCAAATGGCCCATCTGACCTCTCAGGGGGTGTTTACAAATGTCCGGGGGCATTTTTTTGTCATCACAAAGTCACAAAGATTCCCTGTTGGGACCGCAGGGGAAGGGGGATGGGGTGGCACAAGAGGGTTAATGCCACAGAGATGGGAGACGCTAAAGGTCCTATCATGTGGTAAAGTCCCACACAACAGAACGGTGTTCCAAGCCAGATTCCAACAGCAGCCCAGGAAGAAATGTCACAGGCCTGGCCTGTACTGCACCTGTAATCCCAGCACTCAGGAGGCTAAGGAAGGATAACCAGGAATGTGAGGCCAACCTGGGCTACAGAGAGAGAAATACTATTGTTAGTGCTTCTCTGCTATTCATAGGGTTTTCAGTGGCTGATTGTTTTTTGGGAGTGGGTTGCTAGGTCCTTCTCCCAAGCCTACAGCACCTGGTGTTCCCAGGTGGTCTCCCATCTAAGTACTAACCAGGCCTGACCCTGCTTAGCTTCCGAGATCTGACACCACAATGGTAAGGCTGCAGGCTAAAACCCAGCAAGCCCCAGTCGGATTTGAACTCTTTACCCTGGTTTATGAGACCAGAGTATGGAGCCAATTTCCCTTTGTAGTTAGCTGAGACCTTAAGACAAATGTCCCATTGGCCAGCACTCAGGCAAGACTGAGAGCCATCAAATTTGGGAGGGTCCCTTCTCTCATGGTAAGACCTGCACCCTTTGGGAAGCAGCCCCCAGCTCCAAGCAGTGACAGAAAACTGATGATCATTAAATCAGAAAGCTTTGGTCATATCTTCCCTGTCAGATCTCCGAAGCTAAGCAGGGTCTCAGGCCTGGTTAGTACTTGGATGGGAGTACCTGGGAACACCAGGTGCTATAGGCTTAGGAGAAGGACCTGGCAACCCACTCCCCAAAACCAATCAGCCATTGAAAACCCTATGAATAGCAGAGAAGGACTGACAATAGTGTTTTGCCTGTTATACATAGGGTCGCTGTGAGTTGGACACCAACTCAACAGCGCTTAACAACAACATATACAGTGAAATGCAGATAATCAAAATGGGTTTTCAGAAGACATTTCGATTATGTGCATTTCACCTGATGTGCTGCCCACCCTTTACCCTGTGTTTTCTGACTTCCTCTGTTGCCAAACCTGAGAAGCTGGCCAGTCAGACTCTAATCTGCGCTGGAGGATGAAACTCAGATGTCGCTCTAGGAAGAGGGAGGATCCTTATGCTCATGGGTGGAAGCTGACTGTTCAATACCCACTGCAGGACTGCTGTGCTGCCTGGATGTGTGCTCAACCCCAGGGCGCTCTGTGCCACCAGGGTGCTGGACAAGGGGGTCACTGCAAATTCAGGCATTCTCCCCACCCCACTGCCCTCGCTTGCACAGCCTGGGCTCCCCCTTCTCAGTGCGTCTGGAGCTTGTGGTGTCCCCTGCATTTCACTGAGTGGCCAGGGAGTGGACAATGCCCTGGATTTTTCTCTCACCAAAGTGAATGTGCAGTCAGATGGCAGCAGGCTCTGGAGCCATGAGGTCCTGCAGACACTGGGCTGGTGGCCACCTTGAGCACACAGAGGTAGATGCCTAGCAGAGACAAGCAGAAAGGAGCAGCGACAAGGGAGGTCTGGAGTGAGCCAGGGTCCATGTAAGCAACTTGCCAGCTCAGTGTTCCTGGGCCTCTCTGCCCCTGACTTGCTGTCTCAGGCCTCCTTTGCCTGTGCCCTTACACTTGACTTTTATTAAGCTACTTTAGCACAGGACTCTGTGTTTTACACCCTATAAAGGTTTTACTGGAGCAAATGGTGTGAGAACTAGGTTTCAACCCATCTCCTGAGGTCATCAGAGCCCCGTGAAGCCTTGTAAAGAAGACACAAATCTATTTGTAGAACTCACTGCCCAGCTTCAATCACTTGTGGTCTTTTTGTGACCCCAAATGTAAACATCAAGATTTTGTTTATTTATTTACTTATTATTGATGGCACTATGGGGTTGAACCCAGAGCTTCATGCATGCTTTTGCAGGTGCTCTACCACTGAGCTGCACCCCTAGCCCAGTTTTAATTTTTATATTGAGACAGGGTCTCACTAAATTACACAGGCTGCCTCTGGCCTCGAACTTGCCATCCTCTCACCTCTGCCTCCTGAGTCCTTGGGATTACAGGTGTGAGCCACCATGCCCAGCTGCAAACATCTAGAATTTAGATGGTATGGGCAAGTTCATTGTCTAAGAAATCCCCTACCTCAAGCCAGGTATTTTCTCTTGGTGCTGTGTAGAATGCCTGCTCTTGGTCCAAATCTTTCCTTTTTCAATGACTTTTCTATGCTACAGGTGCACTTGTTGATGGCAAGTATGAATTTCCTCTACTGTTTATCTCATTGTTGTTGTTGTTTTTAGGTGCTGTTGAATTGGGTCCAACTCATAGAGACCCTATATACAACAGAAGGAAATACTACCCAACCCTTGCCATGCCTGGCACTATGTCAGTGCTTCTCTGCTATTCATAGCGTTTTTGATGGCTGATTGTCTTGGGATTGTTTTGAGAGTGGGCTGTCAGGTCCTTCTCCTGTTTTTGTGGTGCTGGGGCTTGAACCTAGGGCCTCAGAGCACATAAGGCATGGAAATTATAACAGTGGTGACCAGGCGTTTGAAGTGTTCAGTACATAATCATGTTTTATTATTATTAAATTGATGTTTCTTGAAACCTCAAGAATCAGAAGAGACATAGTCAAGCTGACCTCTTGATTTGTCCTGTCTGCATCCCTCAATGTCACCTGTAGGTCCTCTAGAAGTCTGAGGCTCCAGGAATGAGTATGTAAGGTACTGCTCAGGGTGGCAGATCTTTCATCCTTGTCAAAAGCAAACATCAGGGAACACCTCATATATATCATAGCCCTCCCAAAAGGTGTGGAAATATAGCAAAGTGTAATATACACCCCTAAGAATAAAGAGGGCTGGGATTTAGCTCAGTTGGTAGAGCGCTGCGCTGCAGTCTCCAAGGTCCTGAGTTCAATTCCCAGCACCGCAAAAATGGGAGAAGGACCTGGCAATCCACTCCCAAGGCAATCCTGAAACAGTCAGCCATTGAAAACCCTGTGAGGGTCGCTATGAGTCGGATACTGACTCAATGGCACCTAACAACAACAACAAGAATAAAGAAGAGGTGGGCCAGATAAAATGCAAACAACCATCAACCAGAGCCTTGGCCAAGCAGAGAGGTGCTATAAGTACTGTTAAGACGATAGGGCCCAGAGATGGAGGTAACAGTAGTTGGGGCAGATGCCACAGAGGAGGGGGATGTCAGCAAGATTTCAGTAGGCTCACGTGAAAGGAGCAAGTGAAATCTGAGGGGCAGGGAAGGTGAAGTGCACCCAGGTAAGAGGGGAACCTGAGCAAGTGTGGAAATGTCCTTGGTGTAGTCAGGGAATGGTTACTGTGAATCTGGGGTCCCAGGGCATTCCGAATGGGAAAATGGGAAGGAGCCAGAATTTGAATGACAGGCAAGGGAAATCAACGCATTTCAGAGACCATAAAAACCCTGGATGATTCAACTTGAGTGGAGTAGATTCCACTAGAAGAAGAAAGAAAAACAAGATAAGAGCGAAAATGAGACATCAAGCTGCCCAGAAGTGGTGTTTGACACGGAGGCTAAGGGATGGCCTAGGAAACATCTGTGACACACTTCTCTGATCCTGACCCTCTTGCCAAGGGGTCACAAGCCTCTGGTCTGAGCACAGCAAGCTGCATTATCTTCCATTGACTCATCCTGCATCAAGAAGTGTGGTGACTCATCTGAAGTCACCCAGCCCAGGACTCCTGAGGGTCCTGACTCACAAGGCTTTCCAGAAGAACTCTCCCTGGGCAAGGACACATGATCACTAGACATGCGTGATCACAGCTGCGGAGAGCAGCCTCCTGAGCAGATGAGGGCTTCTTGGAACTTTCTTCTCCCGCCCACCCTCGTGAATGGGAAACATGGAATTCTGCCCCAGCCTCAGCCACAGCCGCAGCCCCTGAGACAAAGTTTCTGCCAAAGGGCCCTCGATCAGGGCAGCCTATGTTCAAGCCTTTCCTAAAACAATCAACAGGCTGGGGTTTAGCTCAGTTGGTAGAGTTCTGCTCTGCAGTCTCTGAGGTCCCAAGTTCGATCCCCAGCACCACAAAAATGGGAGAAGGACGTGGCAATCCTCTCCCAAGGCAATCCTGAAATAATCAGCCATTGAAAAACCTATGAGGGTTGCTATCAGTTGGAAAGGACTCGATGGCATCTAACAACAACAACAACAAAACCATCAACACAAACACACACTCGTGTGCACGTGCACAAACGCAGTCTTTCCTGAAGCAGGTGTGAGCTTGGGTGCTGGGCTGGGTCCTGTAAGTTGGGGGCTGCACAGGAGCCTGCCCTGGTGGAAGGGCTCTGATCCAACTTCTGTGAGAAGAGGGTGCAAGACCTTCCTCCCTTTATCCAACAAGACATGGTGGTGATACTTTCAGGCGAGCCAGCTCTCTCCATCCCTGCCCCTCTGTTCTGTCTCTCTCCTATATAACCCACAGTTTGATTTTGTAGATGGTTGCCTGGAGTGACATGGTTTCTCCTTGTGCAAACCTAATCAAGGCCCTGGCCCCATCACCTGGGACTCTTAGCTGCTGGCCTAGGGCAAAGCCACGTGGTTCCACAAGGCACATGCTCATCTCTGTCACCTTTGCTTGGATGCATACACCAACATAAAACCAAATTAGACCTTAGGTTTGACATTGTTCACATATGATCAAGTTCAAGTGGGAGCGATTAGCAGAGAGTCTTCAAAGTGACACTGCCACTAAGAGAGACTGTTGTGGCAGAGTGGTCCACTTACACCCTCTCATTGTTGGGTGACCTCGAGTAGGGTTGGATTTTAGTGACCCTAGGTACAACAAAACAAAAGACTCCCCATGCTGTGCCATGCCCAGCACTATGTCAGTGCTTCTCTGCTATTCGTAGGGTTTTCAATGGTTGATTATTTTGGGAGTGGGCTGCGGGGTCTGTCTCCCATTTTTTGCAGTGCTGGGGATCGAACTCAGGGCCTCAGAGTGCGCAGAGCAGGCACTCTACCAACTGAGCTAAACCCCAGCCTATCCCCTCTCTAGAGCCTCCTAAAAAACCAGACATAGGAAGAGCACTGGCTGAAAAGGGATGGTGTGGGGCAGGGCATAAACCCACAACGTCCCTGAACAAGGCGGCCCCTCTCATCCTGGACCTCGGGTCCTCCGCTGTGCTCTTTCCAACAACTCCACAAGGTGGAAGAGAATGCCACTGTGAGCAAAGGGCAGGGAGTAGCCAGGACAGCCAGCACACACATATCCTGTTGGGGAGGGGTGGCTCTCTGGTGGGCAGGCACGCTGCCTTCCAGCACCTGGCTCAGAATTCCCAGAAGTAGGCGCTGGGGCTCCAGGGCCAAGGCCGAAGCGTTCCACAGGCCTGGGAGTCAGGAGGGCATGTCAGCTGCAGCGGCCGCCAGTGACTCAGCCCTGCTGGGAAGGCCAGAGGCCCTCCCCAATGCCACCAGGACAGTCAGCCCCAGACTTGGCCACCAGAGGAAGGAACTCCTTCCGCAACCCCTGCATCGCGCTGCCTCTCTTTGCAGTAAATATGCCATCGCCTCTCCATGGTTTGTCTAGTTTAGCGAGGCTTTCTAATTTAAAAAATTCCACCAGTGCTAACGGCTGTGCAAATGAAAAGTGAAGCAATGAAAGTTTTAAGTTGGACTTGTGAATTCACAGATTCCACATCTCAGGTGCAACTGAAGATCAAAAACTTTTTTCAAAATTGCATCTGTACTGAGCAAGAACAGACTTTGTTCTTGTCGTTATAGTTATTAACAATACAGTGCAGCAACTATTTACATAGCATACTTACATTAAGTATATAAGTAACCAAGAGGTGATTGTTAGGTATAGCGGAGAATTGTGCATTTTATATGCAAGTACTACACCATTTTACATAAAGGACTTGAGCACCCTTAGATTTTGGAAACCATCCTCCATGGATACCAAGGGACAGCTATATAATATTCTAGTTTTTCTTGGAGGGGAGGGTTGTTTTGGGACCAGGTCTTGATAGGTAGCCCAGGCTGGCCTTGAAATCACTATGCAGCCTATGCTGGCCTCAAACTCCCAATCCTTTTGCTCCCACCTCCCAAGGGATGGAATTATAGGTGTGCACCACCATGTGCACAAGTTCTTGACATATTAGTGCAACCCAGCATCTCATACCTTCCGCTTTTGTAAAACAAAGAAATTAGCTGCCTTGTCTGACTTCTACCTCTGCTCTCCAGCCTCTTCCCCAACCTCTGGTCCCCTGGGTATCACTGTTACACAGCACAAGTTTATAATGAGAGTTTGGATTGGCTGTAGAAATACAACATTTTGGGCTTCATCTGTAGCTCAATTCTTAACATTAAATGAGAACAATCAGCATTTATAATGTTCTGATTAGGAAAGTATTCTTCCTTCCGGGATGCGAGTAGAGAGCCTCAGAGGATGCACAGTCAGATGTAACTGTCCATGTGCTGCTGAAAGGGCGGGGGTTGGGGGC
This sequence comes from Pedetes capensis, assembly GCA_007922755.1. NCBI lineage: Eukaryota > Metazoa > Chordata > Mammalia > Rodentia > Pedetidae > Pedetes > Pedetes capensis. The sequence goes on from VMDO01002085.1 coordinate 71,131, forward strand.
TGGAGCTCAGTGGTAGAGCAATTGCCTAGCATGCATGAGGTCCTGGGTTCAACCCCCAGTGCCAATAAACAAATAAATAAAAAGAAAACATTTTTTTAAAGGAAATAAATTGTGGGAGGGAATGGGGTGATGTGTTTTTCTTCTCACAGCGTTGAAGGCATTTCTCTAATTCCCATCGTTGAGTGGCAGGAAGACAAGTAGAACAAATCAGGACCTTCATTCATGTTTCCAGCTGTGCTTTGTGGACACCAGATATGTCCTGGGGACCACGTTATGTGCTTAAGATGCCTTCAAAGGGTGAAGACAGGAAAATCAAAGACAGCATGCAAAAAGCAAAAGCTCCAAGAAGGCAGGGATATTTTTTCTCTTTGGTTTGCTGTTACATTTTTACTATTTAGACCAACCAATGAATGGGCACAATAAAGGCGTTAAGGTGGGGGTGGGTGCACTGGGCAAGGAGGGGCATGTACAAGAACATTAACACCAACAAGGAGGCTTGACGGGCCCCAGCCTTGGGCTGGAAGCCTCAAAGAACATTACCAAAGAGAGTTTGGGTTGAATGTGGAAGACCAAGTAGGAGCAGAGGTGGCAGGACATGAGGTAGGAAGGACACGAGGCCACATTTCATGGAGGGATTTACAATGCAGGGGTGCCAGTCTTGAAGGGTTGTCGCATAGAAATGGCTTGGTCAGGCCTGTGTTTTAGAGATACCCCTGGAGGACAGGGTGAGGGGGACCTGGGGGCTGGAGGCAGGAGGCAGCTGGGGGCCTGAAGCTAGCTCTGGATGAAATGTGTAAGAGGCTGAGTAGGTCCTGAAGTTGGAGGGCTGGCCCAGATCCAAGAGCCACTGAGGACATAGACTTGTCACAGTTTGGTAGCTGAGGGGCTTTGTGAATGGACAAGAGGTCCTGGGTGAGTGCCTGACCTGAGTAGACAAGAGGGCTGGAGGTGTAGCTCAGAGGTAGAGCACGTGTCTCACACACATGAGGTCCTGGGTTCAATCCCCACAAAGACCAGTGGGTTCAGCAAGGCTGGAGGGGGTGCTGGGCACCCTTGCAGATGTGTTGTGCAGGTGTGATGTCCAAGTGAGGATGTAGGTGTACCTACTAGTAGGTCAGGGAGTTACTGGCAAGCAAGTGGTAGAGGAAGCCAAGGACAGAACAATGTAGGGTACTATGTACATGTTGTTTTGTTAGGTACCCTCAAGTCTGTGCCCAACTCCTAGTGACCCTACGTACAACAGATGAAACACTATTGTGATTCTCTGCTGTTCATAGGGTTTTCAATGGCTGATTGATTTTTGGGAGTAGGCTGCAGGGTCCTTCTCCCAAGCCTACAGCACCTGGTGTTCCCAGGTGGTCTGCCATCCAAGTACTAACCAGGCTCAACCTTGCTTAGCTTCCGAGAGTTGACAGGATCAGACGACATGGTGGTACGGCTGCAGGCATGTTAAGTACATGAGAGTGTATGAAAAGCACCACCCGGAGGATGGACAGACACAGAGAAATGCACGGCAGCTGGGAGGAGCATTTGGGATGGGAGAGAGGGTGTCACTGTTTTGGGGCAGGGGTATGTGAATGAATGAATGAATATGCATATTAAGGGATAAACTACCTTACTTTTCATTCTGGCTTCCTCTTCTTCTTCTTCTTCTTCTTCTTCTTCTTTTTTTTTTTTTTTTGTGTGTGTGTGGTACTAGGGGTTGAACCCAGGGCCTTGCACTTGCATGCTTTGTAAGTGCTGGACCACTGAGCTACACCCCCCGACCCATTTTTTTTTTTTTTTACTTTTTTTGAGACAGGGTCTCACTAAGTTATGCAGATTGCCCCTGGTATCGAACTTGTGCTCCTCCTGCCTCCACCTCCCAAGCCACTGGGACTATAGGTGTGCACCACTGCGCCTGGCTCTGGCTTTCTCTTCTAGAAGGCATTTCAAGTACCAGACTGTACAACAAGAGCCTGCATCCATTAATCTTGGGGTGACCGCCAAGAGGGGAGCCACCTGCTTCTGGATGTAGTTATAAAAGGTCTCAAGGGTTTCCAGGAAATATTGGAAGTCACAGTCTCAGTAGTTTCCCAACCAGTGGTTTCCTTGGCTGTTAGTAGTGTTTTAAAAAATAAACTTAAACTTACCAAGACAATAATGTGGTGAATTCCCATATACCCAATGTCCAGTGTCCCCTATTGTCAATATCCTAACATTCACATGGGACATTTGTTATAACCAATGAATCAATGCTGATATATTATTATCAGCTGAAGCCCAAGCTTAATTCAATTTCCTTAATTTTAAACTAATTTCTTTTTTTGTCTTCTAGGAAAGCATGTTGGCTATGAAGTTATATTTAGCTGTCATGTCTCCTGAGGCTTCTCTGGCCTTTGACTGTCTCTGTCATGGTCCTTGTTTTTGATGGCCTAGATCATTTTGAGGAGTGATTGTCAAGTATGTATAGAATTTCCTTTAATTCGAGTTTGATGTTTCTCTCATGGTTTGGGAGGACGACCACAGAGATGAAGTGAAGCTGACCCATCCCATCTCGTCCAGGTGCCGACTGTCACCTTTGCTGGTGTTGCCTTTGATCACCTGGCTGGGGTAGTGTTTGTCAGGTTTCTCCTCAGTAAAGTTACCCCCTTTCCCTTCTCCACACGGTACTCTTTGGATGGAAGTCACTGTGCAAACCCCACCCTGAAGGAACCAGCAGGGGCAGCAGGTGCTCTACTTCCTGGGGAGATAGGAAGTCAGCTTCCTGAATCTCACCTTGAAGACAGCATCACTCCATTTCCCTTCACTGTCTTTCAGGCACTCCTTTTTTTTTGTTCTTTTCCCACTCTACCATTGAGCTGCACCCCCAGCCCATTTTTTTACTTTTTATTTTTGAGACAGGGTCTCATTAAGTTACACATGCTGCATCTAGCCTCAAACTTGCGATCTTCCTGCCTCTGCCTCCTGAGTTGCTGGAATAACAGGTGTGTACCATCATGCTCTGCTCTTTCAGACACTCTGAAGAACACACAGGGTTGTCAACCATGGAGCCTGACTTTAAAGGGAACTTTCATGGGACTTAGAATCTCTAAATGTATCTAAATATGCACACCTCAAAACCCTATGTAACAAGATTGTAAAATGTAGGTAAAATGACTTCTTTTCCTGCATGGAGGTCTAAAGCAACCCAGAAGGATGCTTGTCTAGACATGCACTTGGCAGAACCTCATGCCTTGTCCACCCTTTGCAGGAGTCTGTGTGAAGCCAGTCTAAGAACAAAGTCAGGAAGAAGTGACCTCTGCCTCCCCAAGAGGGAAGATGCAGAAAGGGACTATATGAAAGAGTAATGATGCAGAGATCTTTCCATTGTATAACACAGATAAAGTCCTACATTGTCCACAAGACAGCACACATTCCCATAAACCAAGAGTATCATTGTGAAGACAGCATGATCAGAGACTGCTTTGCTACAAGAGAAGCAAGGCACAGAGTTTCACACTAAGATTGTGAAAAAGAGGACTGATCTTCAAAGACACACCCAGCACTCAGGAGGCTGAGGCAAGAGGATTGTGAGATTAAGGTCAGCCTGGGCTATATAGTGAGGCCATCCGGGAAAAAAAAAAAGACACACTGAAACTCCTCTAAGAATAACTGCCATGTGAGTTAGGAAACACGGTACTTATGTGGAAGCATAATAAATTTTTATAATTTAATAAAAAATTATTGCAGCCTGATAAGATAAGAACCCGTCCCGCTATTTTGGTTCTCTCTGGTGGCTGTGTCTCCACCCTTCCCTACAACAACTCCTTGTCTCTCCACAGGGTGGGGAAAAGCAAGGAGGAAACACACATAAACTGTTTTTCTCCTGCGCTCTCTTTTCCTCCTTATTGCCTGGACTTTGAAGTCCAATGTGATGTAAACATTAACTTGCTTCTTAAATAAAGACACAAAAAGCAAACTGTTAATTTGAGCATATGATCTACCTTAACATTTTCCCATGAGTGGGAAGGATTCTGATTCTTCTCTAGCAGGATGCCTCTGACTCACGGTATTTGTTTTGAAATAGTCTTCACTTACTATTATTTTGTTATTCAAGTGTTTCCCAAAGAATGCCTATGAGAGATGATTTAAAGCAGTACCATCAACCATTTTTCAATGTACTTAAATTGGAAACTTTTTGATTTAAAGAAAGAAATAGGCTGCATAGAAGTACAAGTAGTAAAATGCAGAGCAAAAATCGTCATTGGCTGAAATTTGGGACCCACTACATGCTTACAAGCCTGCAGCCATAGCTCTGTGGCATCCGATCCCATCAGATCTCGGACTCGGGCCTGGTTAGCACCTGGATGGGAGACCGCCTGGGAACACCAGAAGCTGTAGGCTTGGGAGAAGGACCTGGCAACCCCCTGCCAAAAATCAATCTGCCATTGAAAACCCTATGCACAGCAGAGAAGCACTGACAATAGTGTTTCCCGTTGTACAGAGGGTCACTATGAGTTGGATACCGACTCGACGGCACCTAACAACAACAACAACGACAACAACAACAATAACAACATGCTTACATGGGGCTGGGATTTAGCTCAGTTGGTAGAGCTCTGCTCTGCAGTCTCTGAGGTCCCGAGTTCAATTCCCAGCACCACAAAAATGGGAGAAGGACCTGGCAATCCACTCCCAAGGTACTGTCCCGAAACAGTCAGCCATTGAAAACCCTATGAGGGTTGCTATGAGTCAGATACTGACTCGACGGCACCTAACAACAACAACAACATGCTTACATGCTGTGTTTCCCAGGTGAAACTGATTGCATGTGTAAAGCATCAGTCATCTTGCATAATAAGTTTAGGAACAAACCACAGCAGCTAAGATGGTGCATCTATTCATTTTGCTAGTCCCCAGCCACTGACTGCCTATGTCACCAACAGCTGTTTGTTTTTAATACAGTTGTGCTGATCATGTTAAATTGTCCCGGAGAACCTTTCCTGTCACCAAACCATGTGCTTCAACAATGCAATCTTTATAAATCTGGTTGTCAAAGGGGAGGTTTTTCTGAGTTTGCTTTGGAGATATTTTTAGATTTTTCTCCTAGGTTACACTTTATTTCCCCCAAATAAGGTAATGTAACATGATAGTGAATTTCCCTAATGTTGAGAGCTTTAATATATGCTGCTATCTGGATTGCTGAAGAAACAATTTCTTAGCATTAAAAGCTTGACTTTGTAAAAATGACATGTCTTAATCACCCCCTTCATGTCTCCATGGTGGTGGTATGTTCTTTTGCAATATCCATGTTATTCAGAGTTGGCTTGCTGGACGTGAATTGTGTAGCTGTATGATTTCAAATAAATGAAAGACTGATCCAAAACAAAAAAAAAAAGAAAAAGAAAAAGAAAAGTCCCTAATTCCCTTAATCATTTTTCCTGCCCTGAGATGTTTTTCCTTGACACATGATTAAATACCTGGTATCTTTGCTGAATTAAGGTGTGACAGTTAATCTCTCAACAGCAGGAAGCTTAGATATTTGTAAATTTCCTTGGCTCAGCATTTCTATTATTTGACATTTTCTAAACACCAAATGGACCAGTTGCAGTTAATTCTATCACCTCCATGATCAGCTTGCATTTATCTATAAAACATCTGTTTGTTGACCAAAAATACCAACTAGATATTTTAATTTCCTTCTGAGAATTGGTATAGACACAGAACAAATGGCTGTTAAGGTTATGGAATTTTTAACTTATCTTGAAATATGATCACTGATGTTTATATTTTAGTGTTTTGCTATTCTGCTTGTTTGCTATTATTTTCTCTTTATGTTCCTTTGTCTTGCAAAGTGACTTAAATTGCTTTATGGAGTCTAGGTATTATCGATAACACACCTAATAAAAAACACATTTCTTATAGAAAAATACTATATAGTATAAGGTAGAGAAGACTTGGATGGGAAACTTAGATGGGAAGGGGGGAGGGGGGAAACAGAGGAGGGTAAAGGGTAACCTATATGAATAATACTTATCAAATTGCATATATGAAAATTGTTACAATGAAAAGCATGTCAAAATGAATCACATTATGATGTACATTAAAAATTTCTAATAAAAAAAAAGAAAAAAAAACACATTTCTGAATAATGTTAACATTCTTTCCATTCATACTTATTCTCCAGACTTGCCTTTTTCTCCTCCACCCTTTTCCCAGCTTTCTTTCTTTTCTTCATTCACCAAACATTTATTGACACCAACATGTTAGGCACTATGCTAGATGCTGAGGAATCAATGACAGATATACTCGTGATCTCCATGAAGCCTAGTCTGTTAATTCAAAATTTCCCTTCTTGTCTGTTCCAAAGGTCATTTGGAAAAAATACACTAATGGAATTCATGGAAAAGAAAGGCAACTTGAACAGCTCTTACTGAGTTGAAGGAAAAGTTTGTGACTAACCTTTTTTAGCTGTTGCAGAGTATCTTCTTTTGGGGCTGTGGCTATATCAACAGTTCTTCTGTTCCCCAAGAACTGGCTGTGGGAAGAGCTTTCTTCCTCCTTTAGCATAAATAATCTTGAGCAGGAGTGTTTGGATGGACATCAGTTGGATGAGACCCAGGGCAGCAGGAGAGGCCTCCTAGAAATCTCAAGTACTCACACCCATCTGCTGTGGCTGCCTGAGGCCCCACCTAGAGATCTCCCATAGAAGACCACAAAGGCACAGGAAATTGGGGAAAATCAGATAAAGGCGAACCATTACATGACAATTGTACAAAGGGGAAACAGTTAAGAATTAACCCAAATTAACTGAAGGCTACAAGAGTGGGTGGCGCAACGGTTTAGTTAATGAGAAGCTAGTCTCCAAAGTTAGGGCATTGGAGGCAAATGACTAAGGACTTTCGGGGCTATCTAGGGGCAGGTGGCTGGACAAAGAGATGTATCACAAAGAGAGTGGCAAATCACTGTGGGAACTAGGTACGTGCACTGTGTAATGGGTTGATATGGATTTGTTCATATATCCATCTGCCCATACATCCCTCTGATCATACATGCGCTGATCCAGTCACCAAATACTTGTTGAGTACCACTGTTCCAGGTGATAGCATTGGGGATACAGCAGTGAGTGTGTCTTCAGGGTTCTTAAAATTTATCAGAATGCCGAAGACATGTTGAACAATCAGTGAGAATGGAGGGAAGGATCATGCAAAGAAAAAGAGTGTTGAACTTGGGTCTACTGGCTAGTTTCTTTGGAATGCTAGGCTCAAAGAACAATTCAATGGAACAAGCTGTGACCCACTCCTTCAACCTTTTGCTAGTCTGTAAAACCATGTAAGCTTCTATATCTTAGGCTCAAGCCCATCTATCATTAGGCTTCTGAGCTTGCCCTAACAGGGAGCATGAGACCCTGTGTTGCCTGTGCTTGCCTAGGAATCAGCTTCTTGAATTTCTGATTTCCTCGTTGTTTTTGACCTCTTAAAATTGATTTAATGTTTCACGATGACAGGAAGGAAAAGAACTCTGCAAGGCACAGCTAGCACTACTTTGAAAAATCCATGTTTCCTGTTTGCCAACAAACCATGTTCCCCAGGTGTCTTGCTCAATCTTTACAGGTCCTGTTTGCCAGTCACCTTAGGTCAACTCACTGAAAGCCAGATTTTACATCTGTAGTCTCCTCTAGTCCCACCCCTTCCCTTCCTGTGTCTCTCATCAAGTTTCTTCAGTTGTATATAAGTAATTTCATTTGTTCTCATATCTTCCAATCTCTCCAAGTGCTTCTTGGTTCCTTTCCCTCCTCATCAATCCCAGTCCTTCCAGATCCCTCTCAACCCCTCAGATCCCTCCCTTTATATCCTAGTTCTCTAGAACTTTCCATTCCCCTAGCCCTTCCAGTTCTTCCCCAGTTCCCCAACTACCTCCAAGGGGATGCACACATTTTAACACTGATAAATACAGCCAGCCTGCAGCCGTAGCCCTGTGACATCTGATCCCAACAGATCTCAGAAGCTAAGCAGGGTCAGGCGTGGTTAGTACTTGGATGGGAGACCACCTGGGAACACCAGGTGCTGTAGGCTTGGGAGAAGGACCTAGTAACCCACTCCCAAAAACCAATCTACCATTGAAAACCCTATGAACAGCATAGAAGCACTAACAATAGTGTTTCACCTGTTGTACATAGGTTCGCTGAGTCAGACACCGACTCCATGGCACCTAACAACAACAAATTCAGCTAAGTTGCCTACCACACACACTGCATCAACTTACATTCACACTAGTATTAAACTCTGTGAAAGGGGGGGGATCTCATACACCTTCACTAACCCTGTTACCTTTTCTAATGATCAGATGACATGCTTTGAGAAAATAAACACTTTCCTTCTGCTTTATTTTGTATTTTCTTGGTTATTAGTAATCTTGAAAATCTTTTCATGTGCTTATTGGTCAGTTGTTTCTGATTCTGTGAATTGTCTGTTTATATTTTGTTCATTTCTTATTGATTTTGATATTTCGACTGCTTTTTATCTGTTATAAATCTTGTGATTATTTTTTTTCTCTAAATATCCCATCTTCTAATAAACTGGGCTGAGATAGACTAAATATTCGTTAAAATGCTGTTATTCAAACATAAGATATATTGGTGAAATAAAATTATTTTTAAAAAAAGCCTTTAAAATAATTAAAATAATTCCATTCAGGCTGTAACCTTCACAAACAGGTAAAAGATACAACTATAGTAGATTGACCCATCCGTGGATTAACTTTCAGGAAATGGGTCTGCTTTGTTTACCAGCATATCTTTCTCAAATACCTGAAGTTGTGACTTCCTTTCTTAACTTTATGTCAATTTCCCCCCATATTCATTATCTTTATTTCATTTTTAATCATATAAGCAATATGTTTTATTGTGGAAAATTTAAAATATACACATGTAGAGACAATTGTAGCAGACATTTTTGTGTATGTGTGCCTACTCAGTCATTCCTCCTTCTTCCATGTTGAAAAGCTCAGATTTTTTTCAAGTATCCACTTAAGCTTGTGAATTGGATTCTTTATTTTTCTAGTTTTACCACTTGATTATTAATTTCTGAATTACATTAAGAGGTGAAACTGGCAGTGATGTATGCCAGTTATTCCAGTGACTCAGTGAATTCAGAGTGTGGCTGTTGGCAGAACTGGGGAACTGATAACCCTGCTAGACATCTATTCTAAAGAGGGTTTTACATGAGAGAATCGGGCAGATGAAGCGATGGATCACAGATGTTGACAGCTTGCCTGACTCTAAGAGAGAGAAAGAGAGGAACTGGGCCACATGTAGAGGTCTTTTTATGAGAGATTTGGATTTTTCTAATTGGGAGCATTCTGAATATGGTGGGACTGCAGATGTGACTGGAGGTCTGGGGACTCTCAGGTTGTAAGTTGAATGATAACAAATATGTTGCAGAGACAGACTTAGAATTGTGAAATGTGCACAAAATTCTTTAGAAACAAACAATACAACTGATGCTCAATATACCAGATGGTTTTGGAAATCCTGTTAACTATTTGGCTTTATGCAAGACAGTTGGATTCTCAGCTTCTATATTCAAGTCCGTTCTGATGCTGTTTTGAAGTACATGAAGAAAATTTGGGCTCAGAGATATGTAGTTGGAAATGGAAGTATTTTAATAGCCTTTTCGTGTAATTGTGGATATTCTTCTTTGATACTACATAGATGTTCAACAAATGATAGGTTCTTCAAGGTAAGTAGTAATATGTAATCTAGAAGTACATCAATGAACTTTTTATATTCTATGACAGTGAAAATCCATTGGACTATCTTACAACTGGAATAAATGTTTTACTCATGCATAATGATTTTGTAACATCATGCATAGGTCCTTTGGAAAATATCGATTTACTGTGCTGGAGATTTAGCTCAGTGGTAGATCACTAGCACGTGTAAAGCCCAGGGTTTGATCCCCAGTACCAAAAAGATAAAAAACAAAAGACAAAAAGAAAAGAAAACATTGGTTTACTAAGTGTAATGTTTTAAAAATATGTACAGATATCCTTTGATACTATTCCCTTTAAGAGGTACAGCTTAATTCCCCTCTCTTTGATCATGGGCTATATGTAATGATTTGCTAATGAATAGAATGTGGTGGAAATTATACTGTGACTTCTGACAGTACATCAGAAGAGACATTGAGTGTTCCATACTCATTTTCTCTTGGATCACGTGCTCTGTGGGAAGCTAGCTTTCACACTGTGAAGACACTCAGAGCCATGTGGATAGTAAGTGACTATAAGTAAGTCACACAGTAAGTGACTGAGGCCTCTCTCAATAGCCATGTAAGTAAGCCATCTTGGAAACAGATCCTCCATCACCAATCAGGCCATCGGATGACTACAGCCCACAGAGTAGCTGCAATTGCATAAGAAACCCTAAGTCAGAACCAACTAGGTCAGTGCTGCCAAACTCTTAACCCACAGAAGCAGTCAGATAATAAGTATTTGCTATTTTAAGGTAGTATGTTTTGGGGTGATTTATTATGCAACAAAAGATACCTAATACACTGAGTTAGAGCTTCTAAATGTTGGTACATTATTCAACATTTAAAAGATTACATTTGCTAATAGTACCATCAAGCTAATCAGAAAAAAGTTATACATTGGGAAGCTGTCAAGGTTATGGTAGTGGATATATTTTTTTCTAGTTTTTTTCTTGAAGGCTCAAAATTTCTTTTTAGCATGAAACAGCCAATTATTTCCCTTCAAGTGATGAGCTCACTTTGTTCATTTTCTAGAAAATGCTTACCAAATACCCACATACAAATAATCATACTGTCTGTCAGTTATTCAAGAAAAGAGGTGTTTTCTAGAAAAGAGTCTAGTTCAGCTAGGAACTTAAGCAAGCACAGAACTGATTTTCCTCAAAACAGGACCTTAGTAGGCAGCAAACTTGCTTTATCAAAACTTCCCATTTTGTCACACAGAATATTAAAAGGACATGAATTTAAAGTTCAAAAGTGAGTCAAATATATACTCTTTATAGCTTAATTAAGGACATTCTGAAATAAAATCAGCTTCCCCATTCTCCATCTCTACAAGCATACTGATGAAAAACAGAATAACTACAAACATAGTTTGGTGCCACCGCACTGATTCATTCATGCCATGGTGTCAATAGTTATAGTTTTACCCACCATTTTAAACGTAAATGTCAATACAATAAAAAATTGCAAATAATAGTATTATTGTGAAAAGTTTTGACCTTATAGATCCCCTGATTGAGGCACAGGGACCTCCACATGTCCACCCAGCGAGGAATGGAGTAACACAGAAGAAGTGCCAGTTGCCTCTGGGAACTTTGTACTTCAAGGACCTGTGTCAGAGAACAAAGTAGTCGTAGCTCCCTAGGAGAGTTTGGGGAAGCACACTGTTATTATTGTTAGGCTGTCAAGTCTGACTCATAGCAACCTTATGTACTTATTCATAGTGTTTTCAATAACTGATTGTTTTAGGATTCTTTTCGGGAGTGGGATGCCGGGTTCTTCTCCCATTTTTGTGGTGCTAGGGATCAAATCCAGTGCCTCAGAGTGCACAGAGCAGTACTCTACCAACTGAACTAAACCCCAGCCCCATGGTAGCACACAGTTTACCTAAAATGTTCAGAACCAAACTAAATTACTATGGATTATGTAAACATAAAGAAACAGTTCTGAAGAAGATGAGGTGTTCACCTGCCTGCTTGGTGATATACATATTTCTTTCCTTTGAGACATAATGATCAGTGAAGATATCTCACTCCCTCTTACTCCTTCAACTTTCCTATTCTGCCCCTGTGACTTCCAGGCTCTCATGTCCTGAAGCTTCCTCTTAGTCCACTCTTCACTTTCTACTTTTCTCTCCTCCTCCAAATGCTCCAGGTTCCCTATCTCAATCTCAATTCTTTTTTAAAATTAGTATTTTATTTATACAGGTTAGTGGGGTACAGAGTAATAGTCATTTGATATACCCATTATGAACTTTTTTTTTTTTTTGCAGTACTGGGGTTGAACCCAGGGCCTCATGCCTGCATGCTCTGCAAGTGCTGGACGACTGAGCTGCGCCCTCAGCCCATTTTTTTAGTTTATTTGAGACAGGGTCTCACTAAGTTACACAGACTGCCCCTGGTCTTGAACTTGCGATCCTCTGCCTCCGCCTCCCAAGCCGCTGGGATTACAGGCGTGTGTCACCGTGCCCAGCTCCCATTATGAACTATTAAATCAGTTTCGGTTACACCTCCATCTCCTTAAACACTTTACAGAAATAAAAAAAGTAAGAATTTTAATTAACATGTAATGACAGTTGTATGCAACCATGGATTACACTGATTGATTTTTTACTTTCCTTTTTTCTTCTTTTGTTTTTTACCTCTTTTACACTGCTGGTTCAGCCATGTTGGAAATAAATATGCAGGTACCTTAGAAAATAAAAGATAGAACTACCATATGATCCAGCTATACCACTTCTAGGAATATATGCAAAAGAAGATAAGTCATCATGCCACAGGGACACTTACACTTCCATGTTTAATGCAGCACTCTTCACAATTGCAGGGGTATGGGATCACCCCAGATGTCCATCAACAGACTAAATTTAAAAATTGTGGTATATATACCTAATAGCATAATATTCAGCAGTAAAGTAGAATGAAATTTTTTCATTTACAGCAAAACGGATGGAACTGGAGAGTGTCATTTTAAGGAAATAATCCAGACTCAAAAACAGAAACACTGCATGTTGCTGGTCATATGCAGGAGTTAAATGTACCTTAAAGGAAAAAGACATATATATATATATATATATACACACACACACATACATACATACAGTGTTGTTAGGTGCCGTGGAGTCGGTATGCAACTCATAGTGACCCTGTGTACAACAAGCGAAACACTATTGTCAGTGCTTCTCTGCTGTTCATAGGATTTTCAATGGCGGATTGATTTTTGAGAATGGGTTGCCGGGTCCATCTGCCAAGCTTACAGCACCTGGTGTTCCCAGGCGGTCTCCCATCCAAGTACTAGCCAGGCCCAACCCTGCTTAGCTTCTGAGAAATGACGGGATCAGATACCACAGGGCTACGGCTCCTACCTACCTTCCTACCTACTTACCTTCCTACCTACCTTCCTTCCTTCCTTCCTTCCTACCTACCTACCTACCTACCTACCTACCTACCACCTACCTACCTATCTACTTACCTATCTATCTATCTATGACAAGGGACCAAAACTACACTCAAGCATTGGACAGCCTAGTACAGATCACGTCTCAAGTGAGGGCAATTATCTATAATAGTGAGGCTTCACCCTGCAGCAGGAATAATCATTTTATGAACACCAGATTGCTCCCCTAAGTGATGACTACAGTAATAACTTTTTCAGACCACCTTGCAGAAACAGAATTTAACTAATGATCAACAAGACGACACTCCCACTAGGATGCCTTAATTATGCAAACCTCTTGCCCTTTACCCCAATCTTCCTCTATCTAACCCCTGAAGCTCTTTTCTTTCTCTATCTAAACCTAAAGCTCATGTTGGTAACCGGAAGACAGAATACGGGTCACTTTACTCCTTTATTCTTCCTCCCAACATCCACATTGATTAAATTTCCTTTCTCTTCATTTCATTACTCATCTAACTGGCATATTTGGGAGGGTTGGCGTATCCTAGTCAGCTGGGACTCATAGATGTGGGGGTTTGGCCCTAAAACTCCAGTAACAACGTGCTCCAGAATCCAAGCATTTTGGGATATGAAGCGCAGGGGTGTGGGTTATACCAGTATGGGCAAGCAGAAGACAGGTAGTGCAAGTCTGGGGATCAGGGGGACCTGGAATCATCCGGCCACCGGCCTCTACCTCCAGGAGACGCCAGGGGTGAGCAGAGAACCTGCGCCCGGGGACTGGCCGAGCCGGGTTCCATCGCCCCCGGCAGGGAACCGCCACAACGCACAGCGAGGATCCCTGTGAAGGGCTGCGGTCAGACCTCGTCCTTCCAAAGTCGGGGTTTCTCTGACTCACGAACGACCCCTGGAGGTAGACACTCCGCGGAGGCCCCAAAGGCCTCCAGAAACCGTCTCCTCTCCACTGCTAGGCTCGCTAGACCTTCCACTTTTGAAAAACGTAGGCAGTTCCGGGGGCGGGGCCCCGCGAAGATTTCTGGGAAATAGAGTCGTAGCCAAGAGGATTCTGGGAGTCATAGTTCCTCCTGGTCCCTGAATACACGCGCATTTCCGTCTTCGCGTCGCTTGGTGGTTTCTGTTACTCCACCCGACAAGGGAAGCCCGATCCGCCCGAGACCTCCAACTTCTGGTGTTCTTGGTTGGTGGGGAGGTGAGAGAGGAGGCCACTGGGGACAGAACAGTGAGAAGATGGGAGCTGAAGATGGTAGTAGCAATGTGCGCTGAGTGCCTGATAAGAGATCTGGCAGAGGGAGGGATTAAGAACCACGTGTTTTCTTGTGGTGCTATTTTGGGAGGTTCTGGAAGCTTTAGGAGGCGGGGCCTAGCTGGGGAAAGTAGGTCACTAGGGGCTTGCCTTTGGAGGTTTTATCTGGTCCCCAGTCCCTGCCTCGATATCTGCTTCTAGGCTACCAGGAGGTGAACAGCCTCCTCCACCACATGTACCCGCTGCCATGATATTCTGCCTCAGAATGGGCCCAGAAATGTGCAGCCGAGTGACCATGGACCGAACCCCTTGACACTGTGAGCAAAAAGAAATAATTTCTTTCTTTAAGTTGTTTTCTCAGGTATTTGGTCACAGTGACAATAAAACTAATACAGTTGCTTTCCCACCACCCTGGCCTGATGGGAAGGAGAGATGAATGGAGCTTGAATTCAGGCCAGGGCTTTTCTTATCTGAATGTGTTTGCTGAGGCTTTTCCTGGAGCAGTAGTTCTGAACATATTTTGTGTGCGCTAGATTCCTTGAGACTCCAAGGAAAGCTGTGAACCCTCTAGGATAAACCATTATACTTACACACATGCAATGACAACAGTATCCTTTGAGACAGAATTTCATAGTCCAGCCTGGCCTGGAACTCTCTCTGTAGCCCAGGCTGGCCTTGAACTCATGGTCCTCCTGCCTTACTCTCCTGAATGCTGGGATTGCAGGCATACAATACTGCAACTGGATGCATCCATGCAGTTTTGAAAGCAAAATGGAAACCTGTCTGTGAGGCTCTGGGTAAGAACCTTGTTCAGAGTAGATCGGAATATCCATTTTCTGATTACTGTCTGTCTTAGTTCATTTAGGCTGCTCTAGCAAAATACCTTATACTGGGTAACGTATAAATAACAGAAATTACTCAAAGGTCTGAGTGCTAGGTAGTCCAAAATCAAAAGTGCCAGCAGATAGTGTTTTGGGAGAGCTTGCTCTTTGCTTCAAAGATGGAACCTTCTAGCTGTGTCTTCACATGGCAGGAGAGGCAATGTCTTTTATAAAAGCCCTAATCCTACATTTCCCAAAAGTCCCATCTCTTAATGATATCATATTGGGTATTAGGTTCTAACACATAAAATGGGGGAGGAGTTTGTATTAACATTTGGACCATAGCTGGTTGCTATGGAGCAACCCTTGTAATCCCAGCAATTTGGGAGGCTGAGGCAAGAAGATCGTGAGTTCAAGGCCAGAGGCAGCTTGTGCAACTTAGTGAGACCCTGTCTCAAAATAAAAAATTAAAAGGGGCTAAAGGCACAGCTCATTGGTGGACAGCCCTGGATTAAATCCCCTAGTACTGAAAGAAAAAAAAAAATTGGACCATTACAGCCTTCAGGTGTCCAAGAGGGGAGAAAAGAAGGGTCCTGAAGAAGCCCGAGGAAGAGGCAGCTTCTTCTCCCATCCATCTGTGACCCTTTGTTACAGAGCCAGGTATGAGCCATTGCAGGTCATCTGCTGGAGAGTCAGTCATTCAGTTGGCCAGTCAGCCATGCAGTGAGTTTCAGCTTGCCAGCTGTTTAGTTATTTAGGGTTAGTAGGTCAGTTAGAAAGCTAGAAGGTCAAGCAAATGATTTATGGTTTAGAAACTTAATCAGCTGACCAGGCAGTCAGTTACTCAGGACTAATTATTCTGAAAGACAGTGATCTGTCAGGACCCAGCAGTCAGAAGGTCAATTTAATATAATAGTCACTCTGTCAACCAGTCTCCATGTGTCTTTCAGCTTGTCATGCTATGGGGGCTTTTGTGTTGCTGTGATGTTGAAAGCTATGCCACTAGTATTCCAGATCTGAACAGGGGTACCCATAGTGGACAGGTTTCTGCTGAGCTTCCAGACTAAGACAGACTACTGATAAGGGCCCAGAAGCTCTCTCCTGAAACAATTAGCCATTGGAAATACTATGACTAGCAGAGAAGCACTGTCAAACATAGTGCTGGAAAATGAGCCCCACAGGCTAGAAGGCATTCAAGAGATGACTGGGGAAGAGTTGCCTCCTCAAAGTAGAGTCGACCTTAATGAGGGGGCTGGAGTAAAGCCTCTGGGACTTCCTTTTGTTGATGTGGCATAACTCAAAATGAGAAGAAACACAGTGGCTGCACCAATGGGCTCAAACATAAAAAGATCATCTACATGGCACAGTGCTGGGTAGTGCTTCGTTCCGCTGTTAGGGTCACGATGAGTTGGATCTGACTCAGTGACACCTAACAGCAATACTGTCAACCAGGGAGCCAGTTGTCAAGAATGTTAAATAGCTGATTGGTCAGTGGGACAAAAAGACAGTTGGGATGAGACCATCTGGATCCAGGGTGTCTCTGCTAAATGTCGAGGTAATGTGCATAGGTGGAAGGAAAAGCTCATTTCTCCTGGGCCACCAGAGGGCGCCTCACTGTGCTGGGAAGGAAGCCCCATGTGGTGCAGGGAACTGGGCCAGAGGAAGAGCCAGACCCAGGGCCAGGGAAGGTGCCGCTAGTGGGTGGCATGGTGCCCCTTCACCTAGTGCCCTGCACAGCCCATGTTCTGAACTCCAGCCTGAAGGGAGCATCATCCTGGGGAACACCTCCTTGAGACATGCATGGCTGTGAGCTTGGAGGAAGCCAGCCAGCTCCCAACTAGGGAGCGGCAAGTCTTTCTGGGCACCTCTGCAGGGGCACAGGGCCAAAGCACTGAGCCTTGGGGGTGTGCTGGAGGAGAATGGGGAGAGCTGGAACCCTTCACCTGTCTGCCCAGGAGCAATGTGGGGAGCAGCTCCCCAGAGCCGAGGCACTGAGGGCAGGTGAGGTGCAGGTCACATTCTGGGCTGCTTCTCTGGGAGCGAAGGAGGGGCCAGGCCAATGGCTTAAAGCTTCCAGACTTCCATTCTTTTGCTGAACCCTGGGGCCAGCAGCTTCTAATGGAATGAACAGCAACTCTAACTAAGCAGGAAGTTTGGAGGTTAGACATAGAAGATGAAGGAAATGTGAGGTAAAAGACCAGCTCCCTTGGGGAACAGTGGAAATGTTCATATGAAGTGCCAAATAATGTTGAGCACAAAGGCTGGACTACCAGCTCACCACCGCCTCACACAGTCTCCCTGTCATGCTTCTCTTTTCTGTGAAACAGGAATGACAATGTAGTATACTTGTCTCAATAGAACACTAGGGTTCCAGTTTGCCTGGGACTTTCTCAATTGTTAGCACCAAAAATTTTGTATTCTGTGGAAACTCCCCAGTGCCAGGCAAACTGGAACAGCTGGTCAGCCTACTAAAACACATTTCCAAACTGCCCTACTTTAGCTGCAAGATTGGGCCCTGAAGAATAAAAGTTTATCTGATGCTGCCCCCTAGCGGTTGAGTATATCACATCACTGCAGAGGTGAGTTTTATATTAGTTGTTAGGTGCCATCGACTAGGTATCCGAGTCAGCGATCCTCATAGGGTTTTCAGTGGCTGACTGTTTCGGGATTGCCTTGGGAGTGGACTGCCCTGCTCCCATTTTTGCGGTGCTGGGAATTGAACTTGGGACCTCGAGACTGCAGCGCAGCGCTCTACCAACTGAGCTAAATCCCAGCCCTTTATATTAGTATCCTTAACAAAAATAGCAAGTCAAGAGAGTTGGAGGCAGAGTTGGAATTTTCCCTAACCATTTAGATTTAAATTTATAACTGCTGTAACTCCACTATGTTTTACTAATTCACTGATATTCATTGATACTAACTCACTGATGGTGTTTAGCTCAGTTGGTAGAGTGTTCTCTGTGCTCTCTGAAGCCCTGGGTTTGATCCCAGCACTGCAAAAATGGGACAAGGACCTGGCAACCCATTTCCGAAACAATACCAAAACAATCAGCCATAGAAAACCCTATGAATAGCAGAGAAACACTGACATAGTGCGGGGCATGGCACAGTGTCGAGGAGTGTTTTGTTGTACATAGGGTCACTATGAATCAGACTCAACCAGACAATACCTAACAACATTCTTGATATTATAGTAGGTAAAACCCTTATCTATACTTTTGATGTTGGCTCTTACTCAATATATTTACTTTTACCAACAGATGTTATGAGTCAGTTTTTAAAAATCTTCCAATTCATTTTTATTTTTAAATCTTCAAGTTGTGTTTAGTGGTTCTAATTCAGATATACTGTGAGTGAATGCAAGAAACCTAAATAGGCTTTAAACACCCAAAACAGAACGCAATTTTCAGCACTAAATTAAGCAGTGAAGATAATTTAAGAAATATTGTTTCTCATTTGAGAAGAACTCTAGTGGCTTATAGGCACACACTATTAGTTGTATAGGACAAGTATTCTTCAAGAATTTATTTATAGAAACAGATGTGTTCAAATGCAACACTGGACAAAAATGAAGAGAAAAGGTTGGAATGTCAGTGACACTGGAGAATCCCACCTGCACTTTCCATTTCTTCAGGGACAACTAGCACCATTAGTTCAGAAATCACAGATTTAGTTATAATTGCTTCTAATATATAAAATACCTTAGAAAGATTATTTAACTATTTAGTAACAAAGTTCTTCTAAAAATGTACTTAAAAATCAATCAGAATTTGCCATTTGAAACTGATGAAATGGTTTAAAAAACTGATCCAATTCTATATGGCTTGTCAAAAGGAATGAGCCATCATTAATTTTTTTTTTTTTTAAAAAGTGCCTGAATTCAATTTCTGGCTCCTTCCAATGACCAAGCTTGTACAATAAATTGAATATAACTATAGGAATAAGAGCACATCTAAAACTGTCTCAGAAAATATTTTCCTAGACTATAAAAATACTAAATGGAATACAAAAATTTCAGCATATACAGCAAATAGACTAGAGCAGATAAAAATTTAAAACATACTTAAAACTATCTTGTACCACAATCATCATGAACATCAAGTATTATTCTTATTACTATGATTCATTCTGCTTTGATGTTTATTTCCCCTCGAGTTTTGTTATCATGTCAGACACAGATCAAATTCTATTGTTAGCAGATGTTGGTGGAGGAACCATTGAATAATTCTTGGTATTCAGCCAGTTCTCAAAGTACTGGAATTGCAGAGGTGGTAGAGCCTGATTTCAAAATCAGAAGGCAGCAAACTACAGCCTGTGCAGAGCTGGCGACTACCTGTTTTGTTTGGCCTGTGAACACAACCATGCTTTCCCTTTTATATATCACGTAACGTGGCTTCTATGTCACTAAAGCAGAATTAAGTAGTTGCAACAAAGACTGTGTGACCTTTTTGTCTGCACAGCCTGAAATATTTACTGTCTACCTCTTTACAAAGACAGGTTGCCAACCCTTGTTTTGGATAAACCACTTTAGAAATTTTTTTACTGAATGAAGACAAGGTGAAAGTGTCCCAAGATTAAAAGAATTTTGGCTGAGGTTTACTGGTTCCATGGCAAGCTGAGAGACTATAAACTTGGATTGGCAACTTTGGGTACTAGATGTTATTCTGTCATTTTCTAAGCAGTGTGTGGCTGTGATAAAGTGCCTTCTTTTGTGAACTGGCCATTTCGTGTTAAGTGACTCATGTACCAGATGATAGTGGCGTACTTCCTGTTCAGCCCGAGCCACCTATGTGGCTCCCAGACACAACTTTTGGCCTTCAAAAAATGAATGCTCTTCTACCCTTAGCAACAGATAGAACTAGAAGTGGACCCTTCCCAGTTGTGTATTGCCATCCGCTAGGTAGTGCTGTACCGAGTAACTTCTAGACACCTTCCCTGTGACATGCATCGTAATAATTAGTGCTACTGCTATCCAGGGCCAAAAACATGTCCCTTTTGACAAAGTGGACCAAGTTCTCAAGAGGACACATGGACTTGAGGGAGCGCTTGTGATAGTCCTGGCAGAAAGACGTGTGGAATGTGACATCAACTCCATTGTACAGAATTCGGACGGAATGGTCACTGGGTTTGTCTCTGTCTTGCCAGAGCTCAAAGATCAGCCTGGCTGCGAACCTTGGGAACCTGGCTTCCGAGAGGCCCAAGGCACTGAGAACGGGCGACAAAGTAACATCATGCGCAGAGTAGAGAGTGAAGAGCTTGTCCCTGCTGCCCTGGGCGGCACGCTGCATGCGGTCGACAGTCTGGTTCAGGATGGGATGGGCGCCCAGGAGAGAAAACCCCAGGTATAGCTTCTTCTCGCGCCTCTCCCGCTCGTCTTCTATCTGATGCGTCTTGATGACCTTGAAGTGCTCCATGTCGATGCAGCCGCTTCGGGTGCAGGGGAAGCTGACGTTGTGGCAGAAGTGGCAGAGCATGGAGTCGATGGGGTTGGCGGCCCGCAGCTGCTTGATGGGGATGTCCACGATCCTGGCCATCTCCCCATAGGTCTTCTCCAGCTGGCTGTTCTTCAGCCGGAGGAGGTACTGGCGACGCTGCTCCTTCTCCAGGTACTGGTTTCTCACCGGGCAGTAGCAGTTTCCCGAGCAGAACAGGGCGCTAGGCTGGTGCCTGAAATAAACCTTCTTCCAGTCGAAATCTGGGAGAAAGCCATAGAGCAAGGCCAGCCCACTTTGGAGGGTGCGGCTCTTCCCAGTGGTCTCCAAGTAAAGGTGGTCTGTGGACCAGTTATGGGGCAGGAGTTTGTGTTTCTTTAGATAGATGTCCCTCAGCAGCTGGCCGTTCTGCAAGTGCTGCACGACTCCTGCAAGACAGGGGGGACACCATGCTTTCCTTACAATGACCTTAGCAGGAGTGGCGTCGAACTCTGAATGTCTCAGACCAGAGAAAGAGAAGATAATCGAGCCCTTTCCCAGCAGGCTGGGGTGTTGCTCAGTTGGTAGAGTGCTGTTCTGCACTCTCTGAGACCCTGGCTCTGATCCCCAGCACCAAAAAAATGGGAGAAGGATGTGGCAGTCCACTCCTGAAACAATCCTGCAACAATCAGCCATTGGAAACCCTATAAATAGCAGAGAAGCACTGACATGGGAATGTTTCATTCTGTTGTCCACAGGGTTGCTACTTGAGGCTAGGGTGTAGCTCAGTTGGTAGGACGCTGCTCTGTACTCTCTGAGGCCCTGGGTTCAATCCCTAGTGCCACAAATATGGGACAAGGACCTGGCAACCCTCTCCTGAAACAATCCTGAAACAATTAGCCATTGAAAACCCTATGAGGGTCACTATGAGTTAGACCTGACTCGACAGCACCTAAAAACAACTTTCCCACCATGGAAGTTGCAAGAAGGGGTTTGTGTCATGAAGGGAGGAGCAGAGTGGGGAACAGCAGTTGTCAGGGGTGTAAGGAGCAGCCTTCTCCCTCCTGCTGAACTGGCCCCTTCCCTGGGAAATGCATTATGACTAGCCGGTGGCAAAGGGTAGGACTAGGTTGTAACTGGTATGGAGCTGAGGCCAGCTTTCTGCCGCTGTTCACGGACACAGCAGCCCTTAGTGCTCCATGAACTCCATTAGGTAGCTCCAACTGCCAGGTGCCTGCTCACTGCTTGGTCATGCATGGTTTCCTGCTGGGACATTCCCTCCTTGACCCTATTTCCCCCAGACTGCCCAAATGAAGGTGCTCTGCTAACCTCCTGGGACATTCTGCCCAGTCATGCATGGGCTTTCCAGGCTCATCAACCAGGATGTGCTCTGTGTGATTTGGAACGATCTTCCAGATATCCAGACAGAATATTTACAAAAAGCAAAGTGTAGAACAGTATATTTATTTTGCTTCTTTTAAAAAGAAGAGGGAAAAGCAAGGGTAGGTATTTACAGTTGTTTAGATTTTGCATCCCCCATGTGTCTGTCAGCTTGTAGTGCTATAGGGGCTTGTGTGTTGCTGTGATGCTGAAAGCTGTGCCACTGGTTTCAGATACCAGCAGAGTCACTCATGGTGGACAGGTTTCAGCTGAGCTTCCAGACTAAGATAGACTAGGGAGAAGGACCCAGTACCCAAGTCCTGAAACAATTAGCATTGAAAATGCTATGAATAGCAGAGAAGCACTGTCAAATATAGTGCTAGAGAATGAGCCCCTCATGCTGGAAGGCATTCAAGAAATGACTCAAAATAGAGTCAACCTTAATGATGGGAATGGAGTAATGCTCCAAGGACCTCCCTCTGCTGATGTGACACAACTCAAAATGAGAAGAAATACAGTGACTGCAACAATGGGCTCAAATGTGAAAAGATTGTGTGCATGGTACAGTGTTGGGTAGTGTTTCATTCTGCTGTACTTAGGGTTGCTATGAGTCAAACCTGACTCGATGGTACCTAACAACTACAACATTTTGCACAAAGAAACTTTGGGAGGATGTATAAGAAACCAGTGTCAGTGGTTTCCTGGGAGCACAGAAATGAGGATCAGTGGAACATGGATGGAAACAAGAATTTTAGATTTACCTTTTAGTATTGTTTTGGTTTCATATAAACATGGTACAAAAATAAATTAACTTCAAAAGTAAAAAAAAAAAGGAAGAAAGAAAGAAAAAAGAAAAAAAACCTTATCTCTAAGCAGGAGAAGGGAACGCAAGACAGAAGCAAGCTCACCCTCCAGCCTGCAGGAATGTGAGGGGATGCTTTCTCAGTAATGGGCATGAGTTCTCTGAGGGTATGAACTACACCCAGGTCCTAAGACCAGTACTGTCATTTATTCAGACATCTAAATGGTTTGGACAGTACCATGTCAAGACAAGGCAAGTTAGGCTGAAAAGGGGAGGGCAGAAGGAAATGCGTTGGTCTGGAAAGGGGATTTAGCTCAGCCACGAGCTCAGAGGATGTGTCGGTCCTACTGTGAATGACAAGCACAGAGAGCAGAATCCCCTTAGGGACCTGTGCTGGGACGGGCCTTGGCATTTGCTGAACAATTTGCAAACCGAGGCAAACCATGCGTGACAAATGTGAAAAATCTGGGTCTGATCCAACTCACCTCTGGGTCTATCTGATCCTATGAAGCTAACCATATGAAAGGTGGAGTACTCATTGGATGCCAGGCCTTTCTCATTTAATCACCATAAAACCCCAACAAAGAAGGCATATGGCCATTGTGATCCTCATATTCCTTCTTATGTTGTTGTTAGGTGCTATTGAGTCAGGTCGGACTCAAGTGGACCCTATGTACAACAGAAGGGAACACTTCCCGACACTGAGCCTTGTCTGGCACTATGTTAATGCTTCTCTGCCATTTCATAGAGTTTTCAATAGCTGATTGTTTTCGAGATTGTTTTGGGAATGGTCTGCCAGGTCCTTTTCCCATTTTGGGTTTCAAACCCAGGGCTTCAGAGAGCGCAGAGCCGCACTCTACCGACTGAACTAAACCCTAGCTCCATTCCTCATTTTAAAGAAACTAAAGCCTTGGGCCACTAAGTGAAGAAATGCAGAGCCAGAACAGAAGGCTCCATCTAGCTGCCCTTTTGTGCCCTGATCTCCCACTCACAGTGCTTTCTCCTGCGTGTTCATGCAGAAGTACAAAGGTCCAGCCACACAGGGTTCTTGTCCTCCCTAAATACAACGCTGTTCTCATGACTCACTTTACACTATTCTTTCTCTGTCCAGAAAGCTCTCAGCCAGCCTGACTCTATACACCTCTAGAGAGCAGGGGTTGACAACCCCCGGGCTGTGGATGGCACGTATTTATAGCGGCTCCTCATCACTCGCGTTACAGCCTGAGCTCCAGCTCCTCTGAGATCAGCACCTCCACCCCTAGTTTCATAGAAAAACTGTCTTCCTGGTGCTGAAAGGTTGGGGGACCATGCCTATAGAGCCTTTCTTCGTCCTCTCCTAGGTCATATTAGTAATTGCTTCTGGTTCCCATGTGTGCTTGGATCTCTGGGACAACCTTAACTGTATTCTGTGATAGCCTATCACGGGCAAGCTCTGTGAAGGCACTTTATACAAGCCACTTTTATTGTTTCAAAA
Source organism: Pedetes capensis (assembly GCA_007922755.1). Classification (NCBI taxonomy): domain Eukaryota; kingdom Metazoa; phylum Chordata; class Mammalia; order Rodentia; family Pedetidae; genus Pedetes; species Pedetes capensis. The sequence goes on from VMDO01002085.1 coordinate 95,392, forward strand.
AATGCTTTTCTTTTAGTACTGGGGGTTGAACCTTGCACATGCTTTGCAAGTGCTCTCCCACTGAGCTGTACCCCCAGTCCATTTTTCATTTTATATTTTGAGACAGGGTCTTGCTAAATTGCATAGGCTGCTTCTGGCCTCGAACTTGCGATCCTCCTGTCTCTGCTTCCTGGGTTGCTTGGATGATAGGCTTGTGCCACAGTGCTTGGTTTATGCATGTTAACTTAATCTACTACCAGCCCTGCTGGGAAGAGATTATGTGCCCTGCTTTACGGTCTGTCTGACCCCATGGCCTGTGTTGATTCTCTAGGACCTTACAGTCTTCAGCATTGCAGCTGTGTCCATGGGCATTGTTTGACTGTAGCCATAGACACCTTTAGGCCAGGCAGCAGAGGGTCTTACTCATCTTCGCACGTCCTGCATGAAGATATTGCCAGGGTCTCTTGGGGGGGACAGGGAGGCAGGAATGAGCCACTGGCTCACTGGGGAGGGGTACCATAACTGTGGCAGTTATAGATATTTATTATAACAGTGATATATTTTTAATCATATGAAAAATACAAGATAAAAATGATCATTAAAAAGAGAATGAGAGGACAGGAGCAAATGGTACTGTAAAAATGATTTCTAGAGCGATTCTAATTTAGAAAATGAAGATGATAATAAATCATTTGAGAAGAGGAGTCTAAATGAATGATTATCCCTAAGGGTCTCCATTCCCTGAACCTCTTCCCAGGAAACAGTCCTTGGCTCCAGAGGCTGCTCTCGGCCCTGCTCTGTGCACAGCCATCCTGGCCCCTTGGCCAGGGCTGATGGACCTCCAAGACCTCAATGGGGTTGCTCTTGCTTAATAATCTAGACTTCCAAGGTCACCTCTAGGTGGGGCTGTGACTGCCTATCTGTTGACAGACACACAGAAAAAAAGCTACCAAGAGAGGCAGGCGTTTTTTCACTCTCTTGTTCTGGTCTCTGGAGGCCTGGTCACTTTCTTGCCTTTGGAGTCTAGTCACCCCTGAATCCTTATAATCAATTTCCCTTTTTTGCCTGAGTTGGTTTCTGTTCCTTACAACCAGAGTCTAACCAGCAGTTCTCAGAGGGTGTGGTACTGCCCTCAGGAGGTTTGGGGGGCTGGGGTGTCACACCAATATGTTAGCACTTAGTGGGGGGGGGGCTCTGTCCCACATGACTTTTGCATGAACCACAGGACATCCCCATGGTGAAAACCTGCTAGAATACTTTGCCCTAGCTGGACATGGTGGCATACACCTATAATCCCAGTGACTTGGGAGGCCGAGATAGGAGGATTGCACGTTTGAGGCCAGAGGCAGCCTGGGCAACTTAGTGAGACCCATCTTAAGACAAAAAATTTAAAAATGGGCTAGGAGAGCAGCTTAGTGGTAGAGTGCTTGGAAAACATGCGTGAGGCCCTGGTTTCAACCCCTTGTTGTTAGGTGCCGTTGAGTCGGTATCTGACTCATAGCGACCCTCATAGGGTTTTCAATGGCTGACTGTTTCGGGATTGCCTTGGGAGTGGATTGCCAGGTCCTTCTCCCATTTTTGCGGTGCTGGGAATTGAACTCGGGTCCTCAGAGACTGCAGCGCAGCGCTCTACCAACTGAGCTAAATCCCAGCCTTCAACCCCTTAGTACTTCAAAAAAGAAAAGAAAAGAAAACATACTTTAGCCTAGAATCTTACTCTTGTTTTTCTTTTGTGTGTGTGTGTGTATGTGTGTGTCTATAAACACAAAACCATTTTTATATTAGGTTAACATCTACCGAATTTCCAGAAACACAATATAAATGAAGGGATGTCTGTACTTTGTTTTGACCGGAACTTGTCAGAAAAACCAGGAACTGACAGATGGTATTGGAGTCACCAGACTGACATCCCTCAGTCGTCTGCATGTGTAGCTTCGGTCACACATCACTCTCAGGTGCGGATATTTGATTCAATTCACATTTCTAGTATAGCCATTTTCAAGCACTGATAGCGAGATATGCAGAATTATATGCTAAATTGTCTATAGCTGTACCACATTGGCATCCAGTCCTGTCTGATCTCAGAAGCTACGCAGGGTCAGGCCTGGAGAGTCCTTGGATAGGAGACCGCCTGGGAACACCTGGGGCTGCAGGCTCTGGAGAAGGACCTGGCAGCCCACTCCTAAAACAATCAGCTATTGCCAACCCTGTGAATAGCAGAGAAGAACTGACAGAGTGCTGGGCATGGCACAGTGTTGGGAAGTGTTTCGTTCTGTTGTTCTAGGGTCCCTATGAGTTGGACCTGACTTGATGGCACCTAACAACAACAACATAATAATAAATTAGTTTCCTTTTCTTTGTTATAGGTAAGGTCTCTGATAGAATGTTAAGAAATTTAAGTATATAGGAAGATTTCATTATACTGAAATTTCACTTTTGGATAGTTGTTGTTAGGGGCTGTCAAATCGGTGTCCGACTCATAGTGACCCTATGTACAACAGGCGAAACACTATTGTCAGTGCTTCTCTGATGTTCATAGGGTTTTCAATGGCGGATTGTGTTTTGGGAGTGGGATGCTGGGTCCTTCTCCCAAGCCTATAGTACCTGGTGTTCCCAGGTGGTCTCCCATTCCAAGGACTAACCAGACTCAACTTTGCTTAGCTTCCAAGAGCTGATGGGATTGGATGCGACAGTGGTATGGCTGCAGGCCTTCAAATAGTTGAGGAAGAATGAAATATTTGTGAATAAAAGGGGGCACTGGGTCTGGTTGGATGAGACCCTCTGTTCTAAACTAATGCAGAGGGCTGGGGTTATAGCTCTGGTGGAGTGCTTGCCTAGTATACGTGAGATCCTGGGTTCAATCCCCAGCACCTCAAAAGCCAAAACAGAGCAGCATTAAGCTAATGCAGAGCTCATGCCTATGGCACTAGTTGCCAAAGGCTTTACCCATAATTCCTTAGCCCAAGCTAGTCCTCCAGAGCCTTCTGCTTGTTCTGCTCCTACAACAAAGCGGCTTTCACAACTTGGTGAAACCCAGCAGGGCCAACTGTAGGAGAGAGACCATCTTTTTCTACACTGGGGCCCAAGATGCTGGAGTAAGAAGACAACAGCATGACAATAAGTCTTCCTGATTTTCCTCCAAAGGCTGGTGACCAAGCAAAGGGCCTTTGAGGTTCCAGACTGCAGAGCCAGGTAACTGGAATTTTCTGAGGAACCAACAGTTCCTTCTCTTCCCAGCAAAGGTGATGCCATGGTTTACTCAGCAACTTCTGCTGATAGTGAAATGACTACACATGGGGTCCCCAGCTGCAGAGGGCAAGATGGGATTCTGGGAAGCTCTGACTCTGCCAAATGCACTCCATTGTGTGTTGGAACCGGCTATGTGTTTGTCTCCCTGAGATCTCATACATTAAAACCTATTAGGAAGGGCTGAGGCCATAGCTCAGTGGTAGAGCACTTGCCTAGTCTATGGGAGGCTCTGGGTTCCATCCCTAGCACCACTAAAACAAAACAAACAATAAAACTGGCAGAAGTTTTGTTTGAAGATCTAAGAGCTGGTTAAGTAAACTATGGCCCATCCTTCGTGGACTAATACACACCCATCACAATGATGATGTGGACGAACATGAATTGACAGGGAAAGATTATCCCAATATATTCTTATGTGAAAACTTGGATTACAAGAAAGAGTGTTCAGTAAGATGCTGTTGCATGTGTGCGGTATGTGGGGGTACACAGATGTAAGCAGCAGAAGAAAGATTACTACTAAAGTCTGCCTGCCCGCCCGCCTTCCTTCCTTCCTTCCTTCCTTCCTGCCTTCCTTCCTTCCTTCCTTCCTTCTTTCCTTCCTTCCATACTAGGGAGCTGAACCCAGGGCCTCACACATACTTTGTGAGCTGCACCCCCAGCCCCTTCTTTACTTTTTATCCTGAGATAGGGTCTGGCTAAGTTAGGCAGGCATCTGGCCTTGAATTTGCAATCCTCCTGCCTCGGCCTTCTGGGTCACTGGCATCACAGGAGTGAGCCACTATGCTGGGTCTAGGGTTTATTTCTTGGGTGGCACCAAGGTGCTTTCTTTTGCTTTACCATCTTCTGTAATTTATCTGCATGACTAGGTATTACTTTTATAACAAGAAGAAAGGTTATTTTTAATTTTAAGAAAGCAGATGCTTAATCAGATACCTTGGAGCCTCTGAGCTCCCTGAGGTGCCAGCGCGAATGTCCCCCTGAGCCCCTGAGCTCCTCACCCAGGGAATGGAGGGGAGGAAGGGGTCCGTGAGAGGAAGGGTCACACCTACCTGTCTGGGTGAGCTCGCCCATTTCACACAGCGGGTGGTTGGGGTAAAGAGGCAGGGAGTTTAAGGGGCTTTCAAAAGAGGCTCCAGGTCCTTTCGCCATGTGGCTAACAAAGGCTTCCAGTTTAGGGTGATATGGTTTCCTGAAGAGACAGCACAGAGAATTAGCGGCCAGTGTGTGCCCCAAACATCAAACTTCAACAATCAAAACCCCATGTGGCTGGGTTGTGGCCCTTCTCGCCCACTATAATAGGTTCTGGCTCATGTTAAAAATTCCAATTCTTTTTTTTTTTTTTTTCAGTATGGGGGGTTGAACCCAGGATCTCGCCCTTGCATGCTTTGCAAGTGCTGCACCACTGAGCTGCACCCCCAGCCCATTTTCTTACTTTTGGAGACAGGGTCTCGCTAAATTACGCAGATGGCCTCTGGTCGTGAATTTGCGATCCTCCTGTCTCTGCCTCCCGACTCTCTAGGATTACAGGTGTGCACCACCATGCTCAGCTAAAATTCCAGTTTCAATAGTACTTGACCACCAACCCACATACAACGCATCTCAGCAAGGTCAGCTGAGTCCCTAATCTCCACTGAACACAGGACAAGTAGCCTGTCCCCACCCTGCCACCCCGGGGCTCCCCCTCAGAGAGGCCACCAACACCCCCCAGCAGTCATGCCCTAGGCTGGGAGTTGTCCTGGTTTCTCCCTTTCCAGCCAGCACCTGCCAAGTGCTCCCTCCCGCCCCCTCTAGTCTTGCAGACTCTTCCATCTGCTGCTTTTCTGTCTCTTTCCTTCCTGCTCACAGCCATGACCTGGGTTCTGGCCTCAGGCAGTTTTTGTCTGGATGGCAATGGGCCCTTCACTGGCCTTCCTGCAGTTTAACCTTGACCTTACATTGCTTTCTCCACAGTTGGAGGGACCAACCTCAAAGGCAACTGCGATGCATCACTGCCCTTCCACTTTGCCACATTTAGGAAAGAGCCCCATGCACTAGGGGTCTGGCCCCACCTCACTGAGGGTCCTCACACACCGCACTCTTCCTCTTCCTTTCCCCAAGCACACAACACAACTCATTATTTTCTACTTGCCCCTCTTTCTACATTGTCCTTTCCACCTTAAGACCTACTCCGACCCTCACCTAGCTAACTTGTGATCCTTACTTCTGACCTCTGGAAAATCTCCATTTAAGAATATCATTAATTAAATAAGAGAACCCAGAGCTACCTCAATAGCCCTTTGCAGTTGATGATGCATTTTGTACATAAAACATTGCACTTAATATGGAGTGAAAATATCTCAAAAGGTTGTGAAATCTGAGGTTATCTATGTTTCTGCCAAAGGTGTATATGGGAAGTCAAGACATAATTTATCTTTCTAGTCACTAACATACAATTTCTCTGAATAATGACATGACCTATAAGAATATACACATTTTCTCTAAATAATGAAACACATCTTTTCTTGCAATAACAAAATGGCCCATGAATGTATCTACATTTTCCAGTGGAACAGAAGTGGATAGTTAGAGCAGTTTGCAACTAAATTGCATGCAAACCAGCATGAAAAAGAAGCAAAGGTAAATTGTGCTAGTGGTAAACCCCTGCTGTCTGAAAGCCCAATTAACTTTGGCAAGACTTTAAAAACTGCAGCCAAAATGAGTTTATTATCTTTCAGAAACATAAAGCTGAAAAATATCCATCCTTTAAAAAATATGTTGTAAAATTAGAGAACATTAATCCTGACATGCAGTAGTCTAATAAATCACCCTGTGTGGCTGCAGGGAATTATGCCTTCTATAACAACAAAGAGTTTTTTATTTTGCCTGAGGCTAAAGCACATAAATGTTTATAAACTAGGAAATAAAATGTCCAGACAGACAATGCGGCTGCCAATATGAATTCCCATTAACAAAGGATATCCATCAACAGGACTCAAATATTCTGTTCCAGGCCATTATTTCTGGTTGGTGATTTCTGAGGATCTGAGAAGGCTTTGTCACCCATTTCAGAAATGGAATTTCACTCCTGAATGTGTCTGCTGAGATGTCCTAGGGCATCTGACTGCTTAATGATGCTGTGATATCCAATAGTATTTGTGACACTTTATTTTATTATATTTTTCTGGGACTGGGATTGAACCTAGGGCCTTACTCATTTTAGGCAAGTGCTATACAATTGAGCTACACCCCTGACCCTTTAATTACAGCTTTTTAAAATGGGATGGAATGATGAAGATTCATGGAAGAAAAACATGTACAGAACAGATAACGGATGGTTGTCTTTTTCACAGGAAGAGGACTAGGGCGCCTGAGTCCCTCGACCAGTCCTCGATCTGACAGCCTTGCCCACTGCTCCATCTCTGGAGCCCAGAAGGTGCTTAACACCAGATAGATGCTTCAAAAATTGTGGAAATTAATTCTAGTGGGAAGTGCCTCATCCTTAAATGTTTCACAAAAATACTAAGTCTGCTGCACATGGTGGCACACACCTGTCATCCCAGCTACTCAGGAGGCTGAGGCAGGAGGATCTCAAGTTTGAGGCCTGCCTGGGCTACACAATGAATTCAAGGGCAGCTTGGACAATTTAGTGAGACCCTGTCTCAAAAGATAAAAGAGGGCTGGGGATGGAGCTCACCCAAGGCCCTGGCAAACAAATAAGCCAACCTCCGAAAATCACCCAGCTCTGAGACCTGGTGGTGGTCTGCCTCTGCCCTGGCTGCTCTAAGCAATGATTTCCAGCCAGCAGGCAATCAGAGGCTGGTCTCAGCCACTAATAGGCTGAAACCCCGTTGTGCCCAATGGAGAAAAGCCACTTCCCCGAGCTGTCCTCCACTACCCGATATGGTCCAGGAGGTCCCCAGGGTGCAGAGACAGAGGGGATTAATGCCCTGTACAACAAGTGCCCTCTACCCCTGCCCCAGCTCTAAGGCCAATTGGGGGCCAGTTACTAAATATTTGGACTCTCCCCTCACTCATTCCGGCCCTTTTCCTGGCCACCCCCTTTATGGTGTGGGTCAGGCATAGTCAGCGTCCTATCCAGCCACAGAGCCATCCCAAGGGGTCATGTATCCAAGGAGGCTTCTGAGAGGAGGCATCTCCAGAGGCCTCGAAGGAGCTGCAGAAGGGGGCTGACCAGGAATAGGGGAATAGGCATGAGGGGTGAGGCTCTCAGCAGAGGGTCTGAACAACAGGTTGGAGAGTGGGGACTCAGCTCAAAGAGGGAGAGCTGGTGTCTGGCATGGCACGGGCTGGATTTGGTCCCAGGATGTTTCCAACCCATGAGCCACTAGGCTACACATCCCTGTTTGCTGAATGCAGGAGAGACGACAGGCATCCTCAGGCTGCCACCACTGTGACCTCCAGCAGGACAGAAGAGCACATGGAAGCACCCTAATGTTTCTGACCACTAGCTTGAGATGCAAAGAATTAACTGGAAACTGTTGGGTTCGTGCTGCTGTTAAAGAATAGCCCTGGCTGCAATAAGGCAAACCAGGTTCCACCAGGCTGGCCCCGCCCGGGCAGGCTGACCCCCTGGAACATTCCATCAAAATAACATCTTCCCCACTATGCCCTGCCCAGCGTCTCCTGGCCCCACTCAGAAAACTCCGCCAGGGAGGTGATGGACCCCAAGACACTGCTGAGGCCGGGCCATCCTTTCATCACTAACTGTGCCTCTGCTTTAAGGGCTGAGCCCTTTCCATACACGCAGTTTCTACTGTCTTTCAATTACTTTTCATCCTGAGCACTCGCAACCAAGACCAGGCTGCCGCTACTGCTGTGAAAGGTTAAAAGGCTGAAATATCATCTCACGTTCATGTGGATTTGCAATTGCCTCACTCACTCCTCACCCCAGCCTTGCGTGGTGAGCACCCTCTTTCCCATTTCAGAGGGGGGAGGCTGAGCTCAGAAACACCATGGGTCTTTCCTGCTGCCATCACGGAAGCTCTGAGCTGGGTGACAGTACTCCTAACCCAGTGCTTACCATCCCGTGTCCCAGCTTTCTCAAACTGAAGAGCAGCAGTGGGGAAGAGTGTGTCTCAGACTAACCTGGGCTCCACCTCAGTACATCTGCTGGGTTGCCCAAGAGAAGTGTCCCTGCCTCTCTGGGCCTCAGTCTTTACGGCTGCACTATGGCATGCAATGTGGCCACTCTGCGGGTCCGGCTCCTCCAAACAGCATGTGCCCACCCCATGCAGGTCAACCCCTGTTGAGCCATTCTCCCCTGTCCTAGAGACAGCTGACTGTTGAAAATAACTTTTAGAAAAAGTGCAGTTTACCTGTTAGCCACCAGGGTGCAGTCGATTTCTGGTCGCTTGGTTTTGGGAATGGCATACAGTGGGTACCTGTCCCCGTGGCGAATGAACACGTGCACAGAGACCAGCTTAAAATGGTGCGGGGCGTGTCCTGTGAGACAGAGGCATAGGGTTGGGTCAGCACTCAGGAAGCGTCAGTGTAGAAGAGCATGCGGGCCACGGCCCTGGCCGTGACGTGCTGGGAAGCAGAGGAGGCGGCAGCCGGGGCCATGGTGAGGTTGCAGAGCCGCTGTCAAGGAGTCTGCGGTGTGGGAAGAGCTGTGGTGCTGGGTGGGACAGAGGAACGAGACAGGGCTGGGTATGTCCCAGACCTCACGGAAATGACAGGAGGCTTTGTGGAGTGGCTGGAGGCCGAAGACCTGTAAGGCGTCGGTCGGCCTGCGGACTCACGTGGCCTCGCTCACATGCAGACTGGGGTAAACCCACAGAAACACTGGGAACAGTGATTTCTGCTTTAAATCCTTCATGAAACACGACAGGCCACAAACATAAATACTTCACACCACCTTTGGTAGTGAGGGGCTGAACCCAGGGCCTTGAGCATCCTTTGCAAGTGCTCTACCACTGAGATGTGCCTCCAGCCCCTTTTTAATTTTAATTTTTATTATTGATTGATTGATTGATTGATTGATTGATTTTGTGGTACTGGGGGTTGAACCCAGGGCCTCGCACTTGCATGCTTTGCAAGTACTGTACCACTGAGCTGTGCCCCCAGCCCATCTTTTTTACTTTTTGACATAGGGTCTTGCTAAATTACACATACTGCCTCTGGTCTCGAACCTGCGATCCTCCTGCCTTGGCCTCCCAAGTCACTGGGATTATAAGCATGTGCCACTGTACCTGGCCCTCATGCCATCCTTTGATACCTGTTCAGGAAGTAAAGCTTGGTGGAGAAATTGTGTTTTCCCACACCTTTATGGTAAGACCCTAGCAGGTCTCCTGTGACCCCCCCTAAGTCTACCCTGAAATGCCAAGGGGCTGCAGGGGAGGCCTTCAAGCCTGGCAGAGGCCATCCCTCCATCTCACTGATGTTTCGCTAGAGACTGTGATGATGGAAAACATGTAGATGGCTGCTCACAAGCGAGTGCTCTTCAAAGCCATTATTTACCCCTCCCAACATTCTCAGGCACAGAGGCTGCGAGCCCCCCTACCCTCCTTTAGCCAGGACAATGCTGGGACCCAGGAACTCATGTAAGGGTCCACATACCAGCTCAGATTGTCCAGATCTTGTGCTGCCTGGAGAACGAATTCCTGAAGGGTGCCTATCTGGGTACTGAGACACAGAATACAAGGGCCAAAGTGGGCAGCAGGCCAGGCCTACCTTCCATGCTGTGCTTGGCCACACTCGGGATGTTGCAGTACAGAAGAGCTTCGTAAATTGGATCTGTCACGGGAGGCTCGGTCACAGGGCTGGGCATGATTCTCTTCCGACTCTTGCTGCTGCCTCCATTCTTAGCCGACGACACGGGGATCAGGTGGACTGCAAGGAAACCAGAGCAGGTCATGACAGCGAGGTCCCTGAGGAACCAGGCCAGTCGCAGTGGTCCAAGGTGGGGCTGAATATCCCTGTGAGTGACTATTCTCTTTCAGAGTTAGGGTGGGGCTTGGGGAAGCAAGAAGTCAGCTCCCCACTTGAGGAATGTTCCCTGAGCCCCTGGGTGCCTAGCCTCATTCCCTCTCCTCACCAAGGCAGTGACCTGTGCAGAACAGGGAGGGGAGGAAGAACTTGAACACCGACTTCTTAGGTCCTGGTTACCTCATCTGACTGGCCTTCTAGTTGCAGTAACAATAAGAAGGAGGAAAATCACCAGCCTTCCAGTGCCTGCAAAGTGGGAGATGTGAGCATCTGAGAGCTTCCAGACCAAGACAGCCTAGAGAGAAGGTCCAGCAGCCCACTCCCAAAATAATAAGCCATTGAAAACCCTAGGAATAGCAGGAAAGCACTATCAAATATTGTGTCAGAAAATGAGACCCATCTCCCCCAGGCTGGAAGGCATTCAAGAAACAAGTGGGGAAGAGTTGCCTCCTCAAAGTTGACCTTAGTGATGGGAATGTAGTCAAGCCCCTGGGACCTCCTTTTGCTGATGTGGTTATGACTCAAAATGAGAAGAAACTGGCTGTAACATTGGGATTGAACATAAAAAGATCATGTGCATGGCAGAGTGTTGGGTAGTGTTTTATTCTGTTGTACATAATCACTATGAGTCGGATCCGACTCAATGGCACCTAACAACCACCACCACCACCACCACCACAGTTGTGCTCTGTGGGCCCCTAGAGCTGGATCACAGGCGTCAGCTCACTATTCGTCATGAGAGCACTTCACAGAAGCGAGCCAAGGACTGAGGCGCACACAGGAGCCCTGAGGCAGGCCCAGTCCTTTGCCTCCAGGCGGCTCTCCCCACCCCCGTCTCCTGTCAAGTGTGGGTCTTGCAATCTATCCAGCGCCCCTCTTTCTGTCAGGGAGCCCCACCATCCATGTGGTCTAGGTGTCCCTGCCCTGTGACAGGGTAGACAAGTGACCAGCGTCAGTGAGGACAGGGGTGATGTGACTGCACTCCTTTGCCTTGTGAGACACTAGAGGTAGCGCTCTTTGTTCTTCTGGAAGCTGGTCTGTGAATGTGGCAGCTCGGGGCTGCCCCAGCCATCTGTCCCTCCGTGGACTGCCTCTGTCTCTGTGGTCCATAATCCTTCCATATTTGGGAAATGGCTTTGTAGCATCACAGATTTTTTTAGAGATCCCTGAACAATAAAATACTTTTAGCATCCACCCATTGAGGAGATGCTCACAAATAAGTATGCCCATGTATATTTAACTTCCAAAAGATTGAAACACCATAATATCTATGCATACAGCTGAACAGTAGCTAAAACAGAGACCACCCAGTAGTCTGCATCAGTTTAAATTCCCTAATTTCTTTTACATAAATATTTAAAACTTCCCTTTGGCAAACAGATGTCATAAACAAAGATAAAAGACAACACACCAAGAAAAAAATTTGCAGTATATGCAACAAATGATTAATATCCAAAGTACATAAAAGCCTTCACAGTTGAAAGATCTTTACAAGGATACAATAAGGCTAATTACAGAAAAATAAATACCAGCGGCCAATAGACATATGAAAAGATGCTCAAGTTTATTCATAATTAAAGAAATATAAAATAGAACAACCCCCGGGGTATGATTTTCCCCCACCAGACTGGAAAATCATATTTTAATGATGTTACCAATGTTGGTGCCTGCAGCCGTAGCCCTGTGGCATCTGATCCCGTCAGATCTCAGAAGCTAAGCAGGGTTGGGCCTGGTTAGTACCTGCATGGGAAACTGCCTGGGAACACCAGGTGCTGTAGGCTTGGGAGACGGACCCGGCAACCCACTCCCAAAAATCAATCTGACATTGAAAACCCTATGAACAGCAGAGAAGCACTGATAATAGTGTTTCACCTGTTGTATGCAGGGTCACTATGAGTTGCACACCGACTCGACGGCACCTAAAAACCACCACCACCAATGTTGGTAAGGGTGTGAGAAGCTCAGCACTTCCACACACTGGAGGAGTGTGCGGTGCACCTCTTTTTATCTGTGTCATCCCTGATCCCATTAGTCCACGCCTCAAAATGTATTCTAAAATGAGATTAATCCCCATGCTCAAGGTGTGTGGTCAGAGAGACTGATTGCCTATAATAAAAAAGGGGAGTAACCTAAAAATCCATCATTAGCAGAAAAGAAGGTTATATGCATCTGGTGGAATAGTCTACCCCAGTTAAAAAGAATGGAAAAGAGTCAAAGATAAAGTAAATGAAGTGACTGAACCAAGTCACTTGGTATTGATATAATCCTCTTTGGGTAAAGAAAAAATAGACTATAAAGTATGAGTATGCAGGCGTTTATTATGTAAATGTAGAGCAGCAATATGTCTGGAAGGAGAGGCATCACAATACTGGTGTGGTTTCCTCTGGGGAAAGGAGGGTATGGGTGTGAACGAGTATTTCCATTCATTTTTCTATAAATGTCTATATTGGTTTATATACCTACTATACACATGCACATATATATTTATAGTGGGCACATTACGTGCATTCTCTATGTATAGAAATATACACGTATTTCTATATCTAGGTGTTGTTAGATGCTGTCGAGTTGGATCGGACTCATAGTGACCCTAAGTACAGCAGGATGAAACACTCCCCAGTACTGTGCCATGCACATGATCTTTTTATGTTCAAGCCCATTGTAGCTACTATTGTTTCTTCTCATTTTGAGTGATGCCATATCAGCAAAAGGAGGTCCTAAGGACTTTATTCCCATCATTAAGATGGACTCTACTTTGAGGAGACAACTCTTCCCCAGTCATTTCTTGAATGCCTTCCAGCCTGGGGGGCTGTTTTCTGGCACTTTATTTGACAGTGCTTCTTTGCTATTCATAGAATTTTCAATGGCTAATTGTTTTGTGAGTGGGCTGCTGGGTCCTTCTCCCTATTCTGTCTTAGTCTGGAAGCTCAGTTGAAACCTGTCCACCATGCCTGGCTATGCTGGTATCTGAGATACTGGTGGCACAGCTTTCAGTACCACAGCAGTACCCAAGCACCCAAGCACGACAAGCTGACAGCCACGTGGGAGATGTCTAGATATGCATACATACATTTATATGTGTTACTAGTTTCATAAATAATTGGAAAACCTCAGGGTTTGTCCTTCACTAGCTCAAAACTGGTCCTTTGGCTGCCCCTGTGCCCACTTCCACAGTTGGAAGGTGTCAGAAAGGCAAACACAGCTTGGGTGTTGGGCGCTAATTTTTTGTGAGGGGATTGGTAGCACAGAAAGGGATGGCAGGACAGCAGATGTCCCCGGTGGCTGGGCAGCACCTTAGTCCTTGGCTCTGCTGTCCTTGGAATCCACCAGGTCCTGGCCCCTTGGTCAGCCTTCAGCACACTCTTGCACCTGGGCCAGGCTGAGGCACAGCCGAGGAGATTCGACAACACACGAGACACAAGGTCGGAGGGATGAGGGGTCCTGGCATCCTTGGCTGAACTGTAAGCACACGGGTGAGGCCTGTGGGGGCTCCCACTCGGGAAGCCCGGTGGCTGGGTTCAAATGATCCAGCATGACTCAAGGCAGCAGTGGTTTGAAAGCCACAGATAAGGATCAGAAGATCTTTTGTCAGAGAGAGGATCTTATCTGCCACTTCCTCTGGCATCTGGACCAGTCAGCCTTGTCCACTAGTTCAGGCCGCTCAGGTTGTTCTGTGCTATTTGTGCCTTCTGGAGGCACCAGGGTACAGCATCAGTCCACACAGGGTCCTGCAGATTCCAAGCATTCACAGGGGCCCGGATGTGTAGAGGGAGAGAAGTCTCCCCAGCTCCATCTTCCCTCAGCCCCCACTTGGTTCTCATTGTTCTGAGCTGCTCAGAGCTACACCACCCCCATATTTTTCACTCACTCATGTTCCCCCATTGGCCTGCAACTCTCCCACCACCCCAGGCCTCCTCCCTAGATCAGACTGACTCCACAACCAATCCCAGAGTCTCCTCCTCCAGGAAGCCCAGCCTGAATCTCCGACGTGGCTTCTGTGTCTACCCAGTTCTTGCTGTGCTTAGGCATGTACCACAGTACATGTAAGCAGAGGTGACCCAGTTGTCACTCCAGCACTCCAGACACCTGGAGAGCCAAGATCATGCCTCTTTCACATTTATGTCCCTTACCAACATCTACCGCCATGCCACCCTGGCCCCCAATCCCAAGTGATCGCAAAAGCTAATTAGAGTCGGGGCCTGGTTAGTCCTTGGATGGGAGACCACCTGGGAATACTGGGTGCTGTAGGCTTGGGAGAAGGACCTAGAGTCCAGTCCTGATAGTCAGCCATTGAAAACCTTATGAATAGAAGAAAAGCACTGACATAGTGACAGGCATGGAAGGGTGTTGGGTAGTGTTTTGTCTGTTGTATATAGGGTTGCTATGAGTTGGATCCGACTTGACAGCACCTACCAACAACAATGGCAATAAACCAGTTGGTGGGGGTGTGTGGGGGTGGGGGGAGGGCAAGCCTTCCAGAAATCCCTGCTGAACTGAAGGCCTACTCTGAGCCAGGCATGGTGCTCCATGCTTTCCATGCTATGTCTCCCTGGTTTCCCACATGGGAGCAGGAGGGAGAGGGTTACCTACGCAGCTTGGAGGCAGGGATGGTCTGAGCCAGGCCACCTGGGCAAGATCCCTGAGCTGAGCTGAGCTGAGCTGTGGCTGAAAGGCTGACGTGTGTGTGGCTGCATCATGGATACAGTGGTGCTGCTGTGCAGCATAGTGGACAGATGTCAGCAAGCTGGCTCCAAGCCCTGGGGAGGTCTAGTCAAGCTGGCCCCCTCAGGGCTGAGGTGCAGGCAGCCCTTGCAAGGGGCTGGATTGGGAAGGGATCTGGAGGGGCAGGTCCCAGTGGCTGGAGACGGCCTCTGCTCCGGTGCTGTGCCACTTGCCACTTACGCTCTCAGGGGCTCTCCTTGCCCAGATGGACAGAGGGGGCTGTGGGACAGGCTTGGAGGCTGGGGGCAGATGGGACATCCAGGGCCCAGAAGTACAGGATGCTGCTTGTCCCAGCAGGCCTTGCCTGGGGCCCCAGGAACTCCAGTTGCCTCATGGGACAATTAGAAACTGGGCTGCTCCCCAATCCTTGATGAAAGCAGCTCAGAGATCATTAGGCAAGAGAAAGGGACTGTGGGGGCATTAGGAGTCGGGGAGGCAGACAATTGGGTGGAGGGATCATGAGTTCCAGAGTATGGGTAGAAAAGCCCTTGAATCTCAATGAGTGCCCTGGGGCCACAGTGCTACCATGACCGATGTGAATAACCATGACTGGCCAGGTACAGTGGTGCACCCCTGTAATCCCAGCGGCTTGGGAGGTGGAGGCAGGAGGATCGCAAGTTCAAGACCAGAGGCAGTCTGCGTAACTTAGCGAGTGCTTGTCTCAAAAAAAAAAAAACAAAAAAACAAAAAAGGGCTGGGGGTTCAGTTCAGTGGTCCAGCACTTGCAAAGCATGCAGGTGCAAGGCCCTGGGTTCAACCCCCAATACTGCAAAATAAATAAATAAATAAATAAATAAATAAAAATAACCATAACTGAGCAGGAGACACAGTTTGCCACTAGCTAAACACGCCAATGGGTGTGCACTTTCTCTGTGGTGCAATTGCCCAGAAGAAGGGTAGATTTCCACCAGCCACATCATCTCCTCCAAGGTCATTTTCACCCTTTCTGAACATCAATGATGCCCCCGTATGAAGATGCCCACAGGATCTCCGTGTCAAAGAAATGGCAGAGAACGTGCTCTCTCAGGCCTCTCAGAAGCAACCAGTAAAGCTGCTCAGAATCGCCAGTATAACAAGCGAGTCCCACCCCACTCACCAAAAGCACAGAGAGGGTGTGTCTGTGGGAATTCCCAGCAGACAGTCCCGCAGCTATGACTAGAAAATTAGCCAAAGTGACTCTCTGGGTTCCTTCCAGTTTTAGTTCTCACCCAGGTGGCCGCAGGTCAAAGGGCTATCTGAGGTCTTGCAGCTTTGTAAGCTTAGACCCCCTACCTCCTCAGGCTGGGGTCCATGTACCTGTCTGTCCAGCCAGCCACCAGTCATTATTAAGTAAGAAAAGGGAGCAGAAAGCACTTAACCCTTAAGAAGAAAGTGGCCTTCTCAGTTGGGGTACCTCCTGCACCCCTGGCCACTGGCTCGGGGGTGCAGCCATGCCTCCGTGAAGACTGGTCCATAGAGGAAGTATTGAGAAGTCACCACGAGAGGTTGCAAATAGCGTCAGGCAAAATAACCTAATCAGCAAATCTTGGTCTGGTAACCAACCCTGGGGACTTGTCTGGAAGAAATGGTTCATCTAATGATGATTTCCTTCTTTTCATTTTTATTTATTGTATCAACAGTCCCACAGGATAGAAGAAAGGAAGCTGGGAGAGGTGGCACACACCTGTCATCCCAGCGACTCAGGAGGTGAAGGCAGGAGGATCGCAAGTTTGAGGCCAGAGGCAGCCTGCATAACTTAGCAAGACCCTTTCTCAAAAAGTTAAAAAAAAAAAAAAAAAAAAAAGTAAATATTGGGCTGGGTGTAGGCTCAGTGGCGGAGTGCTTGCAAAAGCATGTGTGAGGCCCTGGGTTCAATTCCCCAATACTGGAAAAAAAAAAAAAAATAGAGGAAAGGAAGAAAGGGCCCAGAATCAGGGCGAGATCATAACTTCCTAGCACTAGTTACTAGCCACCTAGGACCTCAGGCCACCTGGTTATTCCTACAACCTCAGTGACACCCAGGGTTACCCAGTGTGTTATAGCCAGGGTGTGCTCCCAGCTCATTATTTGGGAGTTACTCTGACTTGCACAAAGATAGGCCAGTGTCCTTCCTCCAGAGTGCCAGGCCAATGCCTAGGGTTCCATCTCATCTCACAATGAGGCCCTGGCCCAATGCACAGGACAAATATGGAGCACATCCCGGCTTTCTTCCCCCAGCCCTCGCCTCAGCCAGCTGCAAGCCTCTTGCCATCACTTCAAAGCTGACCTCCATGGAGCTCTGCATGGCAGATAGCAGCAAGGTTATAGCAATGCTCCTCCCTTCCGTGGTGAAGCCTCATCCTCCTGTAGTGCCTTTTTTTCATAAGCCAAACCACCCCCGGGCAGCCACCTCATTCCTCCAATTCCTTCCTCCTAATAACATAAAAGGCCCTGGAATCCTCTCTCCTAGAGTAATTGCTAAGGGATAATGATTTACTCTAACAGTCGGTTCCCACAATTCCCTTAGTGCTCTTTGGCTCACTAAATTATCTTAAATTCCCACCCCGTTTCCACCCTGTACTGAATCTAAAAATGCCTGCTGTAATTGCCAACGAAAACCAGAACCGCAACAAAGAACCCATAGCTCTGTTATCTCTCTTTGGTCACTTGTATTTAACGGCTGGGGTGAATCATGTTACCCAGGTGCAGTGGGAAAAGTGAAGTCCAGGTTTGACAGACTTTGAGATGCTTGGTTTTATACTGACAAGAGCCACTGGACAGTTGAAACCAAGCCTTCCTTAGTGATCTATCCACTCTGGGCTACAGTGCGACACCAACCTTTCCTGTTTCCCCATGTTAATGTTGCCCCACAGTGAACCACAGGAGGTAAGAATTTAGTAAGGGCCTTTGCTGAGCCTGGTTGCATTCGATCTGGGGCAGGGATGGCCCACGGCCCACAGGGCTGAGTGCTCAGCTTGTTCTGTCAGGCTGGAGGCCATTTGCAAGCTCTATCTTCCCTGCCTGACCACTTCCCCCAGCATCTGCTCCAGGGACCTCAGTCCACTCACTGCGAGAGTGTGGGGGCTCCCACTTGAGCCCCAACTGCAGCCTCCTAGAGAGGTTGGACACCCCACATTCCTCAGGGGGTCTCTGGTAACTGGCCTCAGCCTAATAGGCCCTTTGTGTTAGGTGATGTGACACCAAAGATTCTAAATCATGACAAAAATTAGAAATCAACACAGATGTCCAGAACAGGCCTTGAAAAAGAACACCAAAAAGGGTCTGTCTCTTTCATCGTCTTGGGTCCTGGAACCTTCTCCCTCCCCACCATCACCTTTCAAAATCTGATAGAAGCTATTTACTCTGGCTTCTGAAGGAGGGCTGTGTATACAACCTTTTGAGTTTAATTCCTGGGGATTCACAGGAACCCCTCAAACCATGAAGAACAAGACAGAAATCCATAGGCTAACACAAAGTACTCAGGCTAACACAAAGTACTCAGATACTCTGAAATAGGTTTCCAACTTCAACACCCTCGAGAAGAGATTGTTAACAATTTTTTTTTTCTTTTTTCAAAATAAAAAGGGATCTTTACACTTCATATAAACATGAGTTCATCCTAAAATAGTCATTCAACACTAGGGTATAAAAAGAAAAGGAGAATTACCCACAATCCTGCCACCCAGAGAGAGCTGCACTGAAGACTTTTTGTTGTTGTTGTGGTAATAGGGGTTGAACCCAGGGCCTCAAGCATGCTTTGCAAGCACTCTACCACTGAAGTGCACCCTTAGCCCATTTTTTACTTTTTTTTTTTTAAATTTCGAGATAGGGTCTCACTGAGTTACACAGGCTACCTCTGGTCTTGAACTTGCGATCCTCCTGCCTCTGCTTCCTGAGTTGCTGGGATTACAGGTGTGAGGCACCTAGTCTCACACTGAACATTAAGTGCAATGAACATTTTAGTGCATGTGTGTAGCTGACTGTGCTGTGGGGATTAGGCTCATGCTTCTGTCCTTGTCTAGTGGAACTGTGACTGTGAGTCACTGAGGCCCACGGCTTTTGTCACCTGTTCCTTCAATAGGAGGGCTCATAGACACCAGCAAATCAACTGTCTGGGAAGGGGGCTGGGAGGCTGCTTTCTGTGTAAAGGGTCCACAGGGAGAGACAGCCAGGTGAGGGGGCACTCAAGGGAGCCCACCTCAGGGAAAACAAGCGTGGATGAGTGTGGGGCCTGTGACCCAGGGTCTGTGCCCTCATCCTATGCTGCCGCCAAACGTGGAAGAGCCTTGGGGCTGGGGAGAGGCAGTGCTCTGGCTGGATTCCCATTCCTTGTGAGACACAGGGGAAACATGACCAGGGAGAGGCAAGGGGGAAGGCAGAGCCCAAACCTAGAGATCACAGAGAGGTGCTGCTCCCCATGACTGACCCCTGTTCTTCCTCACCCTGGCCAGTAGTGCCTGCCTGGGCCCTGGGGACACAGAGGTGCCACCCGCTGTGTGTGCTGGGCCACACTGGCGGGGAGGACAGGATGGGGAGCCAGCCCCAGGGTTCTCTCCTGGGGCCCAGTGACTTCAGCCTCTTTCTGATACCAGGGTTCATTCTCTCCCAGACTCTTCCACATCCGCTCCTTCAACCTGGCCTTGGAGGGAGGCCTCACGGCAGACCCTAGGGCTTCCCCTGCTGACCCCTCCTTCACTCCAAGGTCATCAGCAGGGATAGGAGCCCTGTTGCCAAGGCAGCAGGGAGTGGGGCCTGGCCGGTGAGCAGGCTGGGGCACACCCCACAGGGTAGCTTCCAGCTGGGTCCTGCTCACACCCTTCATTGGCCATGCCAGGGTACACATGCAGGGGGCCTCTCCCACTGATGCCTGCAGCCATAGCACCCTGGCATCTGACCCCGCCTGATCTGGAAGCTAAGCAGGTTGGCATGGTTAGGCCTTGGATGGGAGATTGCCTGGGAAAACCAGGTGCTGCAGGCTAGGGAGAAGGACCTGGCGACCAATTCTTGAAACAATCTGCCACTGAAAACTCTATGAATAGCAGAGAAGCACTGACAATAAGGCAGGGCATGCACAGTGTTGAAGAGTGTTTCATTCTCTTGTAGACATAGCTGCATGTAGACATAGGGTTGCTATGAATTGGACCCAACTTGACAGCACTAACAATAACTCCCATTGGTCTCTCTCTCCACTGGGCATTGGCAATGTACAGAATTCACTAGCTGCTCATACTAATGCTTCTGATTTTTAGTAACTAGCCCTAATAGTTTCTGGTCATCTAAAGTGAGGAATCACTCCTGGTTACTCAACACACACACACACCCTCCTCCCTCTTATAAAAAGGACCATGTACTTATATTTAATAGGTTATAAACAATCCTCTAAGGCAGACAGACAGGTCTATCTGCTCTGGGTGTGCTGGCAGCAGGAGTACTTACTTTGGACGCTTTGGTCCCCTTCCTCTCTCTTTCCTATTATAAATATTTCAGTAAAAATCACCTTTTTTTTGGGGGGGGTAGAGTGTTACTATGTAGCCTGGGCTGGCCTCAAACTTGCAATCCTCTTGCCTCAGCCTCCCAAGTGCTGGGATTACAGGTGTGCAACACTATGCCTGGTTCTACAATAAACATTTTCAAACATAAACCTGCATCTGTTTCCCCCCCTTATTATCAGAAATTCTTTAAGATCAGAAACTGAAAGAGAGGATGGAGGGGAGGGGGGAAAAGAGAAGGCAAAGCAAAATTAAAACTTTCAGAAACCAAAGAGAAAATTTTCAAGAAAAAGATGAAAATTAATAAAAATGACTAAATTTACAATTTTGGTGATCATGATGGGATGGGGATTTGACAGAACTCTCATTTTAGAAATTTAAGCTCTCATTATTTAATTCTCATTCTTTTAGGGTCCAGTGCACGTATACACACACACACACACACACACCAATCAGCCAAGAAGAACTTTATCGTGGCTTTTTAAAGCAGAGTACAGGTTAAGCATCTCTATCTGAAAATCCAAGATCCAAAATTTTCCAAAATCTGAAACTTTCTGGGTAGAGGCTGACACCACAAGTAGAAAATTCCACATCATGAAACTTTGTTTTATGCACAGAGTTATTAAAAATATTGTATAACGTTATCTCCATGCTGCATGTAACAGACATAAATGAATTTCCTTTTAAGACTTGAGTCTAAGTCTCAAGAGATCTCACTTTAGAATATGCAAATCGAAAATTCCAAATCTGAAACACATCTAGTCTCAAGCATTTTGGCTAAGGAATGCTCAGGATGTACATAGTAAATTAGATACTGGCATTCTAATAGGCTTGCATCTCTAAATCTTTGTCATGAAAGCATAGCTAGATCTTCATGAATCACGAAATTCACATACATCACTATGGTGTTTCTCCATAAAATGTACACAGGACAAAAAGCAGAAGATAACAAAGTCCCCTGGCTGAGTACAAGACCCAGCTCTCTCTATAGCTTGCTCTCAGCTATCTTTATCCAGATTTGTGCCCCAGGAAAATCACTACCAGAGTTGAAATTGCAGTTGCCAAGAGCCATCCACAAAGGAGAAACACTGTCAGATACAGTGCAGGAAAATAAGCCCCCCTCCCAGGCTGGAAGGCATTCAAGAGAAGATTGTGGAAAAGTTGCCTCCTCAAAGTAGAGTGGCCCTTAATGATGAGAATGGGGTAAAACCCCTGGGACCTCCTTTTGCTGATGTGGCATGATTCAAAATGAGAAGAAACACAGTGGCTGCACCACTGGGCTCAAACATAAAAAGATCGTGTGCATGGCACCGTGTTGGGTAGTGTTTCGTTCTGTTGTGCATAAGATCTCTATGAATCGGATCCGACTGGATAGCACCTAACAACAACAACATCCACAAATACCACATGGAGGCTGAGCAAGTGAGGATCTGAACAACAAAGACAACGTCACTGCACTCTGCTATTTTCACAGCCCTTCACTTCCCTGCTCAGAGGCAGTTTAATTTAAACACAGTTCTACCAAAGGTTGTTATTCTCTTTCCTGGAGGACATCAGACCCAAAGCACCACTTAGAAGGGACAGGGTATGGGGGCTGGAGGCGAGGGGAAAAATGTTGGTTTTGCACGTAAGAGGTCTAGGGAAATCGCGCGTGCACACACACGCGCGCGCACACACACACACACACACAGATTCGCACAGACACGTGCACATGCATGCATATGCACGCACACACACACACAGAGCTGGCTAACTGGGGCTCCTCAGCTGCCTTCCTGAGAATGTCTAGAAGCTCATCTGCATCCCTCAGCTTGCAGCTCACCCCTGCCTCTTGGACCCCACCTGCTGTCTGTCTCTTTTGTCCTCTCTCCCTGTCTACCCAGGGTTTCATCTTTGGCTTGCTCCTCTTTTCTTTCTGTCTGTACCCCAGAGTACAAATTCAGGTGGCAAAGGGTTGAGGAAGGACTGGGGTTTCGGAAAGGGAGGGCATTCCTTCCCCACAAAGGTGGCAGCCCCTGCTCTGCTGCTTCACTCCCTAACTGTCCCTGCCAGGGACTAGGGACCTTGGGTTGCAGGAGAGAGTGACTTTTTATTTTTAAATGTATGTATTTATTTATTTTGCTTTTTTGAGACAGGTCTCTCTGTGTAGCCCAGGCTGTTGTGGAACTCGCTATGTAGCCCAGGCTGCCCTTGAACTCGCGTCGATCCTTGTGCTTCAGCCTCCTGAGTGCTGGGATGACAGGCGTGCACTACCACACAAGGCTGAGATGGATTTTCTAAAGAGAGGTTGGAAGTTTAGGTGAAACTGATAAATCAATTAAAAAATCTGAAAACACTGCATGGGCCACACAAAATACCTTCATAGGCTTTTGGTCTGGAGTGGCCTCCACAGGCTCCAGGGAGACCCAGCCCCTGCAAGCCTGGGCTTCATGAACGGTGAACATAAAGCCCCCAGTGACGGTGCTTGAGAGAGCCTCTCCTAGGCTGCAGACCCTGAGATCCACTTAGATAGGACACTGCACCCATCGGCCCTCAGCCACCTCTAGGGACCTCATGCACCTCACTGATGCCCCAACCCCACCTCTTCTTCTTGAGCTGCCCACCTAGTCCTGCTGATTTTTTTTTCTTACCCTAAGCATTGACCCTTGGCCTCCCTGGCCACGCCCAGCGGCTGTCCTCCCCACCTGGCCTTTCACATACTTCTCTAGGTGGAGACAAGACATTTAGGTGATGAACGCACTGATGAATTAAGCATCTGCTGACTCCCCCCGCCAGAATGGTAGAGTCATTCTGCACTGCTGGAGAAGCTAGAAAGCCCCGCAGCATCACTGTGACATTTTGTGCCTTTGCTGCTTCCTTTCAGGGCCCCCCCCGCCAGAATGGTAGAGTCATTCTGCACTGCTGGAGAAGCTAGAAAGCCCCGCAGCATCACTGTGACATTTTGTGCCTTTGCTGCTTCCTTTCAGGGCCCACAAGCCCATCAGGGTCACCTCTGGTCTTTGGCTGTGTGAGCAACACAGGCTCTGAGCTGCATCACCCAGTGTCACCCTCCTACCAGCCTCCACATGGGTAGGGCCCACAGTGCACACACGAGATGCACCCTGGGAGCTGGGGTATGGTGAAGATTTCTGGGGTTCACTCCTACCAAGATCTGGATTCTGTAGGGAGGGGAACAGACTGAGCTTTTTTTTGAGGGGGGTTTGAGAAGCTGCATTTAAAACAGGCTCCCCAGGTGACTCAGAACGATGTGCTCAGAAGCCCACACTCTGGAAAGTGTGGATCTGGACCATTGACTTTCCAAGACACCAATCAGACGGTGTCTCCCCTGCTGTGGTGGCGGGGAGGTAGGGCCTCAGCCTTTGGCTCTGCTACATATAGGTGACCAACCTGGTCCCGCTTGGTCTCGTTCTGCCTTTACATGCCTGGTTCCACTTGCTGGTGACACCCTTTCCTAGCATCCTCCTCGGGCAACGCCTACTCTTCCTCAAGGGTGAACTGACGGCCATCTGACTGCTGGACTGGACTGGGTTCTTGTGTCATATCCTTCCATACCACCCTGCCATAAGCCACCTCCAAGTCTCTTTCTGTGATTGCCATGTGCCAGGTGTTTATAAACACTGGTTTAAGCCGGGTGTGGTGGCGAACTCCTGTAATCCCAGCGGCTCAGGAGGCAGAGGTAGGAGGATCAAAAGTTTGAGACCAGAGGCAGTCTGTGTAATTTAGTGAGACCCTGTCTCAAAAAAGGTTAAAAGAAAGGGGGGGGGGGCTGAAGTATAGCTCAGTGGTTCAGCACTTGCAAAACATGCAAGCTCGAGGCCCTGGGTTCAACACCCTAGTACTGCAAAAAACAAAACAAAACAAAACAAAAACATTGGTTTAGTGAATCCTTTACCGATCACGTGAGATGAGAACAATCACTATCCTCATTTTATAGGGGAAAAAGGCACAGGGAAGATGAATAGTTTGCCTGAGGTCCTACAGCTGTTAAGTGGCTGGCCAGTGGCTGGTGCCAGAGCCCACACTCTCTCCCGCCCCACTCTGTAGTTGCCTCTTACCTGTTCCCAGCACCCTGAGCATTATATGCTAAATGTCTGCTCCTGAGACTTGGTTACAGGACAGATACCTCCTTGTGGCCCCTGAGGGATTCAACTCCAGGCTCAGGGTAGATAATCAAGAAGCATTTGCAAAAGAACAAAGTTGCACATACTCATGCCAGTGTGTCAACAAGGAAAGACAAAACTCATAAAACCTTGGAGTTTAAAGAGACTAAAGGAGATCAGGCTCCACAACCTGGCTGACCATGTACTCCTCCAACAATGACCTTGCAGAGCTTGAAGACTCCAGGCAGAGAGAACACATCGTCTGCTCCACCTCAGCATGGCATTCACTTTTGGGAGGTTCTACCTCATGCTTGATGGAAATGTGTCTCCATGGTCATTGGGGCCACAGGGCACAGGTCCAGCTCCTCTTGCAGAAAGGGTTCTTCAGCAGTTGAAGACAACCCTGGCTTTCACTTCTGCAGGGGAATTCTTGCTCTGATCAGCTGGGGCCCTGGCCAGGAGGGTACTTTCCAGATACCAGTGCCATGTGCTCTCTGTAGATTAACCCCCATCGCAGTCAAATTACTCTGATTGAAAGCAAATAAATTGATAATATATTTCAAATGCATCCCCCACCAAATGGCTGGAGTAACGTCAGCTCTAGCAGCCCTAAGGCATACCAAGAGCTCTGGTTTCTGATGACCTGTGCATTATGATGGGACTCCGTCTGGTGTGCTTTAAAGATTTTTACATTGCCTACACTTCCACGAACCAAGAGCTTTCCCACAAGTCTCTGTACCTACACCCACACTGCAAAACAACATTAATGAGCTTTAGTTTGCAGAGGAAACAGGTTTCCATGAGCCAAGTATTTTTCTGAAAATCTCTGTTCTCATACCAGCCTTGCAAAGGAACATTCAAGTAACTCTTATTTTACAGAAGAAACAAGATTCCATGAGGCAAGGGTTTTCCCAAAAGTCTCTGTTCTCATAGAAACCTTGCTAAACAATAACCAGCTCTATTTTATGGGAAGAAGAAACAGGATACCCAGCTACCTACTGGAGAAACTTTCAAACCCAAGGCTATGATCCCAGAGCCGGTGCACTCTGGCCATGTCGCCAGTTTGAGAAGGCTGGTTGAAAACAGGAGACACACAAAATTAGCATTAAAGAAATGCTAGGGTACGGCAGGAAAGTGAGCAACTAAAAATGAGCAGAGAAAGCAGAAACATAACTAATGATTCATACGTCTTCACATTCCAACAGGCTTTCTCTGTTGCAATAAAGAAGTCCCTCAATTTTGGAAGTTATTTTTTTACTTGTAGGTATTTCCACTACAATAACATCAAGGATGTGGGAATACAAAATAAAATCATTTTTTACAAGGATTGTTAACACATAGTAAGCCTTTGTTGTTGTTAGGTGCCATCTAGTTGAGTCCCACTCATAGCGACCTGATGTACAGCAGAACGAAATACTCCCTGACACTGTGCCATGCCCAGCACTATTGTCAGTGCTTTTTTGCTATTCATAGAGTTTTCAATGGCGGATGTTTGGGGAGTGGGATGTCAGGTCCTTCTCCCATTTTTGCCATGCAGGGGATCAAACCCAGGGTCTCAGAGCATGCAGGACTGAGCTCTGTCAACTGAGCTCAACCTCAGCCCTAGCAAGCAATTAGTACCATTTAAGATGGATGCATCTTGAGAAATTATAAAGTTATCTTAATCTTTTCTGCATTCCTTCCCTACTATTTCCACCCCCACAATGGCAAACACACATAAACACTTAATAAATATATTTGGGTTTGCTACACATGTTCTCTATCCAGAGGAAGAAATGCTTATTTAAACAGATTTCTGAATCGTAATCTGGATCATAAGTTTTTCATATTTAAAACACCAGAAAGAGCTAACTACCAATGAGATGACATAAAATACACAATCATTTCAGAAAACAAAACCATACAGTTTACTTAAAGCAGGAGAAAACCAAGTTATATTTGACAAGATTAAATATAATCCTTACAGTAATTGTATGTGCCTATTTGGTATTCAAAAATTAGCCACAAGAAATGATAAGGAAAAAGCCCAAATATTTTAGTTAAGAATGGAAACATAAGTGTTACGTAAGTATAAATCTTTCTATTATGAATTAGTGTAGTTTCTTAGACTATCATAATATGCCATCTATAAAGCAGATAAAGCAAAAACTAAATTCTATTTTTATAGAAGTGGAGAAATTGAAATGTTACAATTTACCTAGAAGGAGAAGAGCAGTAAGAACATCCATTTTTTCATACCGTTCTGAGCTGCAACGTATCCCAGAATAAAGAGCTCAGATCCAGCCAGGGTAATTGACTCTGCAAAAATTTCCTTAAAAAAGTGTGGCTGAAAATTGGCTCTCTTAAAACAGAGGTACTTTCAGAAGAGTTATATAAGCAAGACACACAGGGCCATTCACAGAGGCAGAGACCAGCTCATGCAAGAGCAATGCAATGAACACAAGTCACCCATGTTCCCCTCTCCAAACCTGCCAGGTTCTCAGGGTAACACTCTGCGTTGATTGCAGCACCTACCTCCCTGACCAATGGATGGAAAATTTCTAATGAGAAGCTATAAACAAACTACTGAGAGTCAAACCACGCTTTTTGGAAAGAACTCATATTTCGCTGTTCAGGAACCATCTGCAGTATTTTTAAATTTTATGCCCACCTTCTCTTGACCTGCTTTCTAATTCTGGAAGGACGAAGTGAGTATTTTTAATTCTTGTTACTATTAGAATGGGCTGTCCTATGTGCCATAGGTGTGCCTGGGAGTGTGTCAGCCTGGAGGTGAACCAGGCAGACTTGCTCAAAGCCTCTTTTCTTAGGTGCCTGTGCTTGACGCCAAGTCTCCCTATAGTCCTCTGTGCTCACTGCATCCCACTCAACTGAGCCACCTGCTCCTCTTGCCATCACTCAGACTGTGAAAGAGATGCCACATTGTATGGATGCTTTTGCAGCTTTGAGTAGACAGCAAGGGAAGGAAAGGGAGTCAGGGTCAGCCTGCTCCTCACAATAGGAATAGACTCGCTCATTCATCAAGCACCCATGAGATACCTGGTAGGTGCTGGGCAGTGTGGACGTCAAGGAGACATGGTCCCTATCCTCGAAGAGCAGATAGTCTTGTAGAAGGAAGTGATCCGAGAGGGAAGAACGCTGGTACTGTGTGGCAAGTGAGAGAAGGGAAGAGGTTTGGGGCACCATGATGAATGTCACAGAAGCACCAAACCCAGGCAGCCCTGGAAGGTCCTTGGAGAAGAGGCTGAAAGGATGGGAGGGAGGAGAAGACAGAGTGCTCTCACAGAGGGTGGCAGGAGCGGCTGGCACTGATAGAGAAGCTGTCACTTGTAGAGAAGGCCCAGCAGAGGGAGAGCACCAGGCACCATGGCCACCCCAGAAAGGCTACAACCAGTGAGGAACCCAGGCCAGATCTGTGCTTGAGGATGACAAGCACACATTTGGGGTACAGTCTGAGTGTAGGGATGCCTGTGGAAGATGCTGGAGGGGGAGGCCCATGGACTATCTTGACCAATGAGTTATTGCCTTGCCATGCGAAATTTCCCATGTGCTGCCCAGGGGCCGGGCTGGATACCAGTGACCTCATCTCCCCACATTGCCCCAAACTCTAGCCCCACGCCTGACTGAACATAAACTAGACACCCAGTCCTCAAGGAGCTAACCATAAGCCAAACACCTCTGCCGTGGGTGGCTGGGCGTGAGGAGTCAGGCTGGGCTGCTCAGGGCCTCCACTCTGGGGACGTGAACTAAGATTCTAGGAACAACCAGGCAGTTCAGAAACCCGTGCAGATGTAAAAAATGTAGCATGAGATCGGGCGCCGTGGTGCACACCTACAATTCCAGCCACTTGGGAGGCAGAGGCAGGAGGATTGCAAGCTCAAAGCCAGAGGCAGCCTGCATCACTTAGCGAGGCCCTGTCTCAAAAATAAAAAATGAAAAATTGGCAGGGGGTGCAGCTTAGTGGTAGAGCTTTTGAGAGATATGTGTGGGGCCCTGGGTTCAACCCTGAAGTATCACACACAGACACACACAAAAGATGTGTCACAAGGCTGGGCATGATGGCACATGCCTATAATCATCCCAGCACTCAGGAGGTGGAGGCAGAAGGCTCATGACTTCAAGGCCAGCCTGGGGCCAGCCAGGGT
This sequence comes from Pedetes capensis, assembly GCA_007922755.1. NCBI lineage: Eukaryota > Metazoa > Chordata > Mammalia > Rodentia > Pedetidae > Pedetes > Pedetes capensis. The sequence continues at coordinate 123,958 of VMDO01002085.1, forward strand.
CACTAGACACTGTCTAAAAATAAATAAACAAACAAACGAACAAATAAATAAATAAATAAATTAATTAATTCTCAAAATCCAGTGGGCACTCTTGTTCCTACTGGTTAGAAGAGTGTACCCAGAAAGTACTCAGTGGTTTAGGACACCTTACAACTGTCTACCACGAGCACCAATAATAAAAAGACCCCTCTGTTTCTTTTTGTTTTTTGCTTTTTGTTTTTTTGCGGTATTGGAGGTTGAACCCAGGGCCTCACGGTGCATGCTTTGCAAGTGCTGGACCACTGAGCTGTGCCCCCACCCCGTTTTTTTTTTTTTTTTTTTTTTCTTTTTGAGACAGGGTTTCACTAAGTTACACAGACTGCCTCTGGTCTCAAACTTGCGATCCTCCCACCTCTGCCTCCTGAGCCGCTGGGATTACAGGTGTGTGTCACCATGCCCGGCAAGACCCCTGACCCCTTTGTTTTAAACCTCACTGTTCAAGTTGGGCACCGTGGCACTCGCCTGTCATCCCAGTAATTCAGGAGGTGGATGCAGGAGGATTGTGAGTTCGAGGGCAGAGGCAGCCCACACAATTTAGTGAGACCCTGTCTCAAGATAAAAAATAAAAGAGGGAACTGAATTATCACTCTGTCATGGCTGCAATGATGGGCTTTAACATTAAAAAAAGACTGTGTACCTAGCACAGAGTCGAGGAGTGTTTCATTCTGTTGTGCATAGGATCGCTGAGTAGGACCCAACTTGATGGCACCTAACAACACCACCACCACCCCATAAATATGTACAACTAAAATACTAATAAAAATAAATGTAAAAAGGGGCTGGGAGTGCAGCTCAGTGGTAGAGCGCTTGCAAACTATGCATGAGGCTCTGGGTTCAGCTCCCTAGTACTGCAAAAATATTAATAAACTTCATTGTTCATTAACAAAGAAACAAAGGCTTTGGGGCCTCTTTGTTCTCTACATACTCAGGCCCTCCCTTTCCAGCGAAGCCCTCTACCCTTCCATGACCCGGTAACACCCCGCTGTACTTACGGAACTGCAGGCTGAGGCTCAGAAAGGCCAGCAGCGCAGCCAGCGCCAGCAGCAGCAAGAAGCGGTTGCGGAAAAGCATTATCATTTGCTCTATTTTCTCTTCATGGTGTCACCTCAAATTAGGAACTGCTCCTGCAAATAAAGCAGAGGCAATAAACAAGGGTGGAAAAGCATACTTGTCAACTGAAAATAATCCAGTTAGCCTGGTCCCCTGGAGGGCAGGCATGAAACCGTAGCTGCAGATCGACTATGGCTCTCTGGTAAGTCTTCGTCCCCAGACAAAGGCAAGTGAGACTGACTGTTGCCATCAAGTTAACAGAGGAAAGCAGTTCATGAATGCTTCATTTATCTGCCATCAACATAGACTGAGAGATTTTAGAGACATGACATTTACAGAGAAAGATGGAAAGGATGTTTATTGAGCATTTACGATGCACCAGACAAGGAAGGCTTCACATGGACCAGCTCCCCGCATTATGACCTCCAATCTTTACATCTTCAGCCATTCCGCGCCCTCCCTCCCCGGTACTGGGAGTTGAACCCAAGGTCTCGTGGTTGCATGCTTTGCAAGTGCTGGACCATTGAGCTGCCACCTCTAGCCCATTTTTTTTACTTTTTGAGACAGGGTTTCGTTAAGTTACGCAGACTGCCTCTGGTCTCAAACTTGTGATCCTCCTGCCTCCACCTCCTGAGCTGCTGTAATTATAGGCGCGCACCACCACACCCAGCTTCTGCAGCTGTTTTTTTGATGAACAGTTTGCCAAGATGACCTTGGTCTTCTTTCATTGTAATCATTAATCTGAACACCCTTCACTGCAGTGTTTCCCACAGTAATGCCTTCAGGGATGGCCGGGGGGTGGGTAAGAGGATTTGCTCCTACACTAATGAGCCCCACCTGCTAATTAGAGATCTCACTCATCCTGGCCTATTGAGCCTACTTCAGGTGCAGTTACAGGTCATCCTGCAGCCCCAGGCCACCCATTCTAATTTCCCCTAACCACATTAGAACTCTTTGAGAAAGGACTTTAAAAAATGCTGAATGAATTGTTGGGCACAGTGGTGCATACCTATAATCCCAGCAATTTGGGAGGTTGAGATGGGAGGATTACAAGTTTGAGGCCAGAGGCAGCCTGCATAATTTAGCAAGACTCTGTCTCAAAAAAATAAAAATTGGGTCAGGGGTATAGCCCAGTGGTAGAGCACATGCAAAGTATGTGCCAGGCCCTGAGTTTGGCCACCAAGTACTGCAAAATAACAACAACAACAACAACAACAACAACAACAACAACAAAATAAATTTGCTGAATGAGAACCTGTCTTCATCTGCGAAAAAAATGAAGAGTAGATGTTTTATCCTATCAACTTTACATATCAAGTTTATTTCCGGGTTCTCACTGGGGTTTTACATAGAACTGAAAACCACAGTCTCTTTAGAAAAGGTTCCTGAACTATATTAAGATTATAACAGATATTTCAAACCCAAATCTTTTCAAATACAATCTCCCTCAGCCCTGACAGACAAAATCAGACAAAAGCTCATCTGCTAATGTAGTGAGGACTGGATGGCTCTGCCAATATACTAAAGGCCACTGAATCACACACTTGGGGTGAACTGTATGGTGTGTGAATTATATTTCAACATTCTGATATCTATCTATCTATCTATCTATCTATATATATATTTTTTTTTTTTTCAGAACAAACAACATTTTCTGGGAATGCAGCAGGAGCCAGAGCTCTGAAGCCCCCTGCTTCCCACCCTCTCCCCATGGGCCCTTCACAAGAGTTTGATAACCACTCTTTTAAAAAGGGGCCTGTCAGACTATCTACCAAGAAAGAACATTTGCTAAAATATTGACGAAAATACACTTGCACCTCACATTTGAGCCTCTGTGGGTAAGAACTAGCACCTCCGTTAACCAACAGATCCCATTTTTCTACCTTCAAATGAGAACTCCTTCTGTCCCCTTAGCCACCATTCCTGACCAAGGGTCAGTGCCCCAGGCCGATCTGTAACTCCACCCGAGGACAGTCCCCCCCAGACACCTGGGACTCACCAGATTCACAGGCACTCTGGAATTTCTGACTAATAAAAAGATACCACCCTGGCTGATCTTGCCTATGATTTAATGTCCTTGGGACTCCATATAAGTGTTTTCTGTTTCTGAAATTTGAGCTCCCCTTAGCTACCTCCCGGGGGTGTTGGAAAGGACATGAATAGAACCAGAAGGCAGTTGGACAAAAGCCAGCATTGGGCAGGGTCCACCTGGGGTCAAGACTTCTGCACCGAGCACTGAGGTCACAGTAAAGAAATAGAACCTGGGATCATCTGACCGTGGCTTCTTCCTGTGGCAACAAAGAGGGTGAGTCCTCCATGTTGATGAACCCAGATCCCAAAGGGAAAGCATCAGGCCACATGGTCTGGTCCCTAGTCTTAGGAAAACCACCGAAGTTAAATTCAAGCCTGTCTTCCACCCTGGACAGGCTTTTCCGCTTGGCTGCACTGGCAGGGGATAAATGTAGCACTGCCAATTTTCACTTCCAGACACTGTTTTCATAACACACACCACTTGAATGGAAGATTAGCATTCTCTCGGACAACTTCCTTCTCTAGTGGGAGGTCCTAGCAGCCTTATGCCAGGCAGCCTCTGACCTTTGTTCTGCTCTTCCAGGAGCCAGGGACTTCTAACTGCCACAACCATCCAAGTCCTTAGGTTTTCACTCACAGAACACAGTGCAAGCCAGCACCTTGCAGGCCCCCGACAGTGTCTGCTTACGCTCTGTAGGTGGATATGTGCATTTCCAATGCACAGGCAGTACAAGGTTCTGAAGTGGTGGCAAAATGAGATCTCCGTGTCTCTAAAGCAACTTTTTATGAGTTATTGTGTCTCTCTCCACACCTATGCACCAATTCCGGGCACTGTCTGTGATCAACGCAGACCAAGGTCACTCTCACCGTGTGCCAGCTTCTCAGATACTTGAAGAGGGCGAGGGCTGGCAGCTCCTGCTCCCGTAGCCTGCACCCATTAAATGCCATAGGTTTCAGAGTCCTCAGCACCGCAGTCATTTCTGCCTCAGTTTATCCTATCAGTGGCCCCCTTAGATGGTGATTCTATTTTTAAAGACAGGATCTCACTATGTAGCGCCATTTGGCCTCAAACTCCTATGTACACCAGGCTGGCCTGGAACTTGTGATGCTACTGCCTCAGCCTCCAAAGTGCTGGGCTTATGTAGGTGTGCACCACCGTGCCCTTTTTGGTAATCCTTTTAATTTGTTGTTGTTAGCGAGTTGGTGTCTGACTCAGAGTGACCCTATATACAACAGACAAAACACTATTGTCATACTTCTCTGCTATTCATAGGGTTTTCAATGGTGGATTGGTTTTTGGGAGTGGGCTGCTAGGTCCTTCTTCCAAGCCTGCAGCACTTGGTGTTCCTAGGTGGTCTCCCATCCAAGGACTAACCAGGCCCGACCCTGCTTAGCTTCCTAGATCTGACGGGATCAGACACTATAGTGGTACGGCTGTAGGCTTCCTTTTAATTTAGGGATGGTAGATAGGTGGCAAGAACATCACGGCATAGGGAGCAAGTTCAGAGCAAATTTAACCTTTTTGGTGTCTCTGCCCTACTACCAACAAATACTCTGGGGTTTTCTTCATGTTTTCCATCACCACCTTCTTTGGTGGCTGATGCCATCTTTGGACATGGTCACTCTCCTTCACATGAACATTTTCCAGAGTTCCTGCCTAGGAGATAGCTCTTGGGGTCTCTCCAAGTCCTACTGTTAGGAGGGTCCTTCAAGACTTGCTGTTTCACAAAACCGTATCTTGTGGGACTGCATCATCAGGCAGGTACAGAAAAGGGCTCCATGCTCTGGGGTTAGATGCTTGACAAGCTCGCTGGCTAATCCTAACTACCTAACCTCTCCGAGGTGGCTTCCTCCTCTGGAAATCTGGACTAATTGCCTCAAGATATTGTGAGGACCAAATTCAAGGTTAAGTACAACTCTCAGTGTGCAGGGGACATTCTGGAGATAACAGTATGACTAGCTTTCCCACCTGCTCAAGTCCTCTCAGTTCACTTCACTACTATTCCTTTCTTCAGGGAAACAGGGTTTAGAATGGAGCTTCTTGACTCTTTTTTTTTTTGTATGTTTTTTGTTTTTCTGGGCATGATGGGGCTGGGGTTTGGCTGAGTTGGCAGAGTGCCACTCTGTGCTCTCTGAGGCCCTGGGTTCCGTCCCCAGCACTGCAAAAATGGGAGAAGGACCTAGCAACTCCTTCCTGAAACAATCCCAGAACAATCAGCCACTGAGAAGCCTATGAATCTGCTGTACATAGGGTCGCTATTAGTCAGACCCGACTCAACAGCCCCTAATAACAACAACAAACAGAGCATGGTGGATTTGTTGTAGTAATGGCCTCTAATTTGTTTGTGCTTTTCTGTATCCATGGCCTTACACAGTCTCTTCCCACTCCAACTCCCAATTTGGCCAAGGAATTTGTTTTGGCCAATGGGTCAATAGCAGGTGTATGGCAAGCAGGAGCTTGCAATGGACTTATGCAATGGGGCTTGCTTCCTTTGCTGCTTCTAGAACATGGAGACCACCATGAGAGGCGGCCTAGGCTTGTCCACTAGAAGAAGAGAGACCATGTGGAACTGAGGCAAGCAGCTTTACTAAGGCTCTCTTCAAACAACCAGCCTGCCAATCATCACATATATGAGGGAGGCCACCCTGGACCATCCAGCTCCAGTCAACTTACTAACAGATTGCAATCTGTGAAGTCTTCCCAGACCAGAAGAAACAGCCCGCCAATCCACAGACTCATAGGCAAGTATAATGGTTGCTGTTCGAAGCTTGTGAGTTTTGGGAACTTGACACAAAGCAAAAGCTAACTGATGTGACCGAGAGGAAACAGTTTGTGCCTTTACCAGAAAATTCTAAGCCTGGATCTCGATCTCCATAACTCCATCTGCAGGCACTGCAGCCAAAGCTCTGTTCAACATTCTTCAATATGCTGAGTACTTTTGGGGAAGGGGGCCGTACTTAGGTCTAGATGTAAAATGCTGTGTGGATGTTGGGTTATCCGGATGGCCACGCTTGTGTAACTGCTTTACTACTTCTAGTCTTCAGACTGCTGTCATCTCTGCCCATCACGGCTTTCCATTTGATGAATGCTGGGAACATGGACACACCCCCTTCGGACTTTCCTTTGATAGCTTCTAGCATGGTCAGAATCCCACTCTTCCTACTTGTGTTGGGGACCAGCCTGGTGTGATCCCATCATAGGGATGTGCACACAGACGAGACAAAGAGATGCTGAACTCTGAGACAAACACATACCATCTTCTGGAGTCCATTTTACTAGGAGCTTTGGAGATAGCAGCCATGCTTTGCTCTTTGCTGCTGCTGCTGCTGCTGCTGCTGCTGCTGCTGCTGCTGCTGTGGTGGTGGTGGTGGTTCTTCCTTCTCTTCCCCTTCCCCCTCCCCCTCCCCTTTCCCCTTTTCCTCCTCTTCTCCTTCTCCTCCTCCTCCTCCTTCTCCTCCTCCTTCTTCTTCCTCCAAATGGCTGAACAATGATGACAGAACCAAAATTCACATGGATTTGAAGAAGTTTGCAGTTTTTGTAGAAGCTAGGATCCCAAGCCCCCATGTGTCTGTCAGCTTGTTGTGCTGTGGGGGCTTGCATGTTGCTGTGATGCTGAAAGCTATGCCACCGGTATTTCAGATACCAGCAGGGCCACCCATGGTGGACAGGTTTCAGCTGAGCTTCCAGACTAAGACAGACTAGGGAGACAGACCTGGCAGTGCACTCCCAAAACAATTAGCTATTGAAAACCCAATGAATAGCAGAGAAGCACTGTCAAATACAATGCCAGAAAATGAGCGCCCCACAGGCTGGAAGGCATATAAGAAATGACTGGGGAAGAGTTGCCTCCTCAAAGTAAGAGCTGACCTTAATGATGAAAATGGAGTAAAGCCCCTGGAACCTCCTTTTGCTGATGTGGCACAACTCAAAATGAGAAGAAACATAGTGGCTGCAGCAACAGGCTCAAACATAAAAAGATCATGTGCATGGCAGTGTTGGGTAGTGCTTCGTTCTGCCATACTTAGAGTTGCTGTGAGTCAGATCTGAGCCTTATGACAGCATAACAGGATCCCAAGGGGTAGGAGTGTGCGCAAGCATGTGCTTTTCCAACGTGGGAACGGTAATGCGTGGTTCTGCTGCTGTGGATATTTCTCCGCTGGGGACACTCTTCAGTGGAAAAGCCTGAAAGGAGCTCCAATGTAGTGGAAAGGACTGAAAGGAGCCCTAATGTAGTGGAAAGGCTGAGGCTCCAGAGACCCACACATCTGTGACAGTTCCCAACTTTGCTGTTTATTTGCCGTGTGCTCTCCTGACAGGTGATTGACTTTGCTTCTCTGAGTCACAGGCTCCTGACTTTTAAATGAGATGGGGGATGAGAGTATGGAAGAGGAGGAGGTGCTGAGGATGAAATATTGCAACAGGCAGGGCACGTGGCAGAGTAGAAATGCACTATGTTTGACCCTTCAGCTCTGGAGGAGTCGCCCAGACCCCTGCATCCATCTAAACACAGATTCACCCTTTCTTCATAACAGTGGCTCCTGCTGCATGCTGTCATTCCTTTTCCAAATCCTGGCCCCCAGCCACTTTCTTATTCACCTGGCTCATCCCCATCTATCGGGGCATGCGGCCAATTTCACAGCGACCGTTGTGGTTGGTCAGCCAGCCCTCCTTGGGGCTGACTTGACGGTGTGTCCTGCCTTGCTCAAAGTTTTCCAGCCTGGAGCATCTGCCTCAGTTTGTTGGGCCCCACCCCAAAAGGTGGGGATTACCAGTCACTGGCTTCTTCCAGCTCTATGGTCCAAGCTCCAGGCTCAGTCCTCTCCAGCTCCCTTTCCCTCTGCAATGCCAGGCAGGAGGCTCACCCAGCCACGCAAGCAAGAAGTCACACAATGTTTGGCTTTCCTTCCTCCATCTGCCTGCCTATCTCTCCATAGGAGCTCTACGCCCAGTCCTGGTGGCTACTACACCTCCTCCAGACACCCTGTCCCACTCATACACGTCATGCCAGCCCCAGCCAGGACTCTGCACCCAGAGCAAAGGCCTGTGGCCTGTTCACTCACAACCCAGAAAAGCAAAGCCATGGCAGTAAAGCCGTGATTCACTGCTGTGCTGGCAGGGCAAGGTGCTGAGGCATTACGGCTCCCACATCCCTCATCCCACACATGATTCAAAAGTCCCATCACCTTCCATGGAAAAGACACCTCGGTTCAACATGCAGCACAACCAAAGCCAGTTCCCATAAATACTTCTGTGGAAACAACTGTTATATGTCCAGGCTGAAACTATAACAGCTACCTAGCATCAGACGCCCACAGATCAGCTTTAGCCCCATGTTAGACCACCATGGTAAAAATATCTCAAACTCAGAAACAGAATTATTACCTTGAATTCCTGATTAAACTGCAAACAAACAGAAAATCAGCAAATTCCATTCAACCTGACCATAAATCTGAGCAGCAAAAGAAAAGATTTTAGGATTTAATTCTGAAAACAGTACAAGTTCTTAAGTGGTTCCCATTACATTATGGTAAACACCATTTCTGAATTAAAAAGAAAAAGGAACATATCAAAGGCATTTTTACAAGCTACTATTCCACCACCAGAGGTTTCCACAGCCTAAGACCAAGCCTATTTTTTACCTTGTAAGAACTGGAAATGCCACGTCAGGCAACTGAATCTGGTCTCAGGGTTCCCTTCAAAGGGCATAGAATTTAGGGTTTTAAACATGAACCCGACTGCTTGAAAGAAAATGTGTATTCAATTAGCTTTCATTTGTTCAGCTAAAATACCATTACCAGGAATAGAAAGGTAGAATTAAATAAAGAAAACGCTTTGGATGTAGTTTATACTTTTTTTTTTTTTCAGTCATAATCATTTTGGGCTAAGTAAAAATAACATTGGGACTGGGGTTTAGCTCAGTTGGTAAAGCGCTACTCTGTGCTCTCTAGAGGACCCAGGTTCAATCCCCAGCACTGCAAAAACGGGAGAAGGACGTGGCAGACCACTCCCAAAGCAATCCCCAATCAGCCATTGAAAACCCTGTGAGGGTCACTATGAACCCCACCCCACTCGATGGCACCTAACAACAAATATAGCATTACAATTAAAAAAAACCCTCATGCAATTGTAAGCTGAATATCAACCATGTAAAAAGGTAAAAGCTACATCTTAATAGTCTTCCCTGTCCAAGGTCACTGAGGAGGGGAGCTTAATTGCAAAATCAAAGATGCTTGCCTAAGAATAGACCAACCATGAAGTGTGATGAAGACAGATGGATTCCAGAGCCTCCTCGCAAACCCAGGCAGTGGGATGTGCACCTGGGATGGTGGGGTGGTGAGCTCACAGGAGTTACTCACCACCCAGAGTTCTCCAGCTAATTTGCAGGCTGGGTTGTAAAATCTGAACCCATTTCATTCAATCAGTCCATCAGTTAGTGGGTTCAAAGTAACATTATTTCCTGAGTGCTAGCAAGCATCAGCAACCATTCTAAGCGGTAAAGACACAGAACACAGGACAGAGGACACTTCTTTTCTCTTTTTCCATCTTGAAGCTCACAGCAGAAATGCACTAAAGTATTTTCAGGAAAAATGATATAAGACCTAGATTTTGCTTTAAGATGGTCTAGAGGTTTGGGAGAGGATAAAAATGGTGAGGGCAATGGATGAAACAAGACTGGCAACGTGCTGCCAACTGTTGAAGCTGGTGATGGATTCTTGACCCCTCATTTCATGATCCTTTCTGCTGCTGTGTATATCTGAAGTTAAAGGTTTTTCTAAAAAAAAGTTTTATAAGGTTAAAAAAAGGAAGCTTATAGTCAGGTCAATGACGTAATGAATAGATCAATCCTTAGGCTGCAGGAAACCAAAGCCATGAAAGGGAAGCAGGAGAGGG
>VMDO01002085.1:134069-179678 GCA_007922755.1 Pedetes capensis
TTTTTTTGTAAGCAGCCCTCAACCACAGAGCCATACCGCCAGCCCATTATTTACTTTGTATTTTGAGACAGGGTCTACCTAAGTTACACAGGCTGCCTCTGGCCTCAAACTTGTGATCTTCCTGCCTCCCGAGTCACTGGGATTAAAGGCATGTGCCACTGCACCTGGCTGGAACTCACTCCTGAAAAGTAGATTGGAGCTGGTGCTTTTGTGATTGTATGTTGTTGTTAGGTGTCCTCGAGTTGGTGTCCAACTCATAGAGACCCTACGTACAGTAGAAGAAACACTATTGTCAGTGCTTCTCTGCTATTCATAGAGTTTTCAATGGCTGATTGTTTTTTGGAAGTGGGTTGCCAGGTCCTTCTCCCAAGCCTACAGCACCTGGTGTTCCCAGGTGGTCTCCCATCCAAGTACTAACCAGGCCTGACCCTGTTTAGCTTCTAGGATCTGATGGGATCGAACGCCACAGTGGTACGGCTACAGGCACTTGTATGTTAGAAAAACAATGAACCACATAAGAAACATTAAGTCAGGCTGAACTGACTGTTAATGGTGGTGATGGAGTATTGGTTGTTGGGAAGAGCCAGGGATGGGAGGTGAGTTAAGTCCATGCCCAACCCAATAGTACACACAGGGACTCAACTGGCTGCCCAAGCCTCCAGAGACTGGGTCAGGGAGGTCTTGTCTGGGTCTGCTCCCCCAGGGGGAGCAGTGGCCTGGGGCACAGCACCCAGAGGCAGGTGGGCTGCAAGGGGCTTACTTCCACTGACCCCAAGGATCCCTACCATCTGGGCATAGGAAAAAGGCTGATCTGCAGGTTCCCAGAGGAGGATAGTGCTGGAGAGGTTAATTGGCCTCTACCAGGCCAAAGGAGGAAGCAGAGGACTGAAATCACCTCTGCATTTAGCCAGGGAGGATGATAAGGACTACAGGAAACACCCACTACCCCAGCAAATGAGGACAGGGTTCAGCGGAGCCTACTCCCTTATTGAGATAACAGTCCTCTGGTTCCTAACCTTTTGAAACATCCACCTTTGGACCTGTTCCTTAGAAGGCAATGGGGAGTCCATCATCCCATCCCAGGCAGAGACTCCAGGGGTGTTTCTTTCCTTTCCTGAAGCCTCAAACTTTACTGTAAAAATCACACCTAAATTTGGGTCTGGGCAGTAGGTCTTTCCTTTCAAAGGTGTACTATCTTGTTTTTTTTTTTTTTTTTTTTTTTCCAGTACTGGGGGTTGAACCCACGGCCTTACGCTTGCATACTTTGCAAGTGCTGTACCACAGAGCTGCACCCTCAGCCCAAAGGTGTACTATCTTTAATTAACTTTATCTACACTCTCTACTGTGGGACTTGGAAATCCACTCCCCAAGCAGTTGTGGAACATTCAGCCATTGAAAACCCTATGAGGGTCGCTATGAGTCCAACTCGACTTGACAGCACCTAACAACAATACTCTCTACTATAATTTCTGTGTCTCATAAAAGTTCTTTTCTATGCTGAACACGAATCAAGGTACTATCTGCTGCTCTGGGGAGGTATTTTCTCTGGGGTTCCCAGTGGGGCCTCCCAGACCTGCTGGCCCTGCCAGACCTACTGATCTGCCTTCTTGGTAGGTAACAGATGGGTCTAATCCCAGGATCCATGCCACCAAGCAGTGCTAGCTTGTGGGTCAGGCCAACCTGTGGACTGCCCTTCATTTCCCAGGCCAGGCTTGCTTCTCTCCCCAGCCCCTGGCCTCCTTCAGGAGTTCCAGACCCCAAGGCCTCCCACCCTCAGCAGCAGTGACAGCTCATTGGACACTCGGGTCCAGGAGGTGCACCTCCCTGGAACAACAGCACTCTGCCCCACAATTGCCCTTTCCAGGCAGCTCTGTTATCTGGGAGGGTGAGATAACCCATGAAACTGTCACACCCAGGTGTGACACAAAGTGGCAGCATCCAGCATTGGGCCGAGGGGAGGGATGCTGTCCCAACACTGCACACAGATTGCCAAGCAGGCCCTGGAGAAAGTGTCATACCAGCCCCAATGCTCTGTACCTTGCCTTCAGGACCTGCTGTGACCTGGCCACACCCCATATCCCCCCCAACACACACTTACAGCCCTTCCCATATAGACAGTTATGTGAGTGAGCTCAGGGCTCAGGCAGATAGGACTAGAGCTCTGCTCTACCCTTTAATGAACTACAGCTTCCCCAGTAGAAAAAGGAGCAACCCCTGGGCCCATCTAACGGCTGCCTATGGTCTCTTGGGGTAGGTATATGGGAGGCACGAGGCACAGCCCCTAGCTCTTCATAAGCTCTTGCTAAGTTTCCGCACTGGTTTCTCCTGTGGTTTTGCGCCCACCAGCCTCATGTGAGGCACACACTCTGCTCATCCTTCATCTCTGCTCCTCCTCTCCCCAACGCTCACAACAGAATGCCTACTGGGGATACCAAAGAAAGTCAGAGTTGGAAGAGGTTGTAAACATCATCTGGTTCAAGGTCAGACTAGGGCAGAACTGGCAGAAGGCCCCGGGCTGCTCAGAATGTCTGGCCTGTGAGCCTCGAACCCCGGCCTCACAACCATAGAGCTCCAGCACCCAGGACCAGTGCTGGTACCCAGCCCTCTGCTCCTGTCCTCCCTGTGCACTGTAGCAGGCACACTAGGTGGTGATCTTCTAACTGACCCAAGTGTTGGTTATCTTCTTCTTCTGTAGACAGATCCCTCTGAGGTCAGTCGGGTACGGGGCCACCCAGATGGAGATGATATTTCCCAGACTCCTTTGCAACTCCTTTGCAGATTCAGCTCTAGTCAATGAATTGTACAGTACAGCAGTTCCCGATTGCAAGAGGCTGGGTGCTCCACTCAACCTTGACCTTCCTTCTTCCCAGCTTCCCAAGCTCTGAGGTGCTGGGAGGATGGTGAGCCAGCTTTACACAATTCAGGGGAGAGCTAGCACTCTAGTGGGTGACAGAGAACCCTGAATGACCCCAAGGGGTCACTAGCTCAAGTTGTTGTAGAAAACAAAATCAACTTCACAACCTTTTTCAGCCACCATTACTTTACTTCTGTTGAAGCAGCCAAACCAATATCCCACCTAGAACTTGCCATCTGCATTACAGAATCCTAGGCCCCTTCATAGGGCTCCCTCCTGGGGTGTGAAGAAGAAGGATACACATATTCATCACTCACCAGGCTGTTTTTTGTCACCCTCTTAGAGGTGACAAAAAAGAGACATAATTATAGTAACCCTTGTTCATTTTGAACTTTGCTTTTTGTTTTATCTTAATTCATGTATCCATGAAGATGACTTGGCTGCAGGTGACAGAAAACCCTAGCTAACCAAAAGAGACTTACCAACATTCTCAATGACAAGTCACAGCACCAGGACAGAAGCTCCAGAGCTGGTTAATTCAGCAACTCAAAGGCATTATTGGAAAGCTAGGATCTTTGTATAATCTGTAGTCTTAGGAATCCTCTGTGTTTGCCCTATCCCCAAGCTGGCTTTTCTCAGTGTCACAACATGGTGGCCATGCTCCTGGACAGAGGGCAGAGGCCGAGGGACATTCTTATCTCCACCCTGCTAGAAGCAGGGAAGCCTCTCCCAGAAGCCCCTCTAGCAGACATCCCCTCATCTCCTTGGAAGAAGTGTGTCACAGGCCTGGGCCCACACCAATCACTGGCATGGGGAATGGACCACAGTGACTGGGCGAAACTAATCAGGATTTGCAAGATTTACTTGGTCAGTACAAGGGTGGAGTCCTGAACAGAATTAGGGTTCTGTTAGGAACCAGGGAGCGAGGGGCTTTGTGTGACAACCCACAACTAGAGAAGGTTTGAAAACATGCACAATTCTTCTAAAAAATTATTCTCAAACTCAGTCTTCTGATGACTGCACCAGCACTTTTCAGATCTAGCAATCAAAACACATACAGTCATAATTATATGTTTAAAAAGCATCAGCGCTGGTTTGCTCAGGTATCATTCAGCAGTGACAAACAGCAGAGCAGCAGCCTAAAGCCTGTACATGTTCTATTAACAAGACCTCTTATTCTCGATTTTACGTGTTTTAAAATATGCAACATGAATTATGGATCTATGATTTCTTTCCAAAAGGAATTGAGGCTGATAACGTGCAGATTTAGTATTTTTAAATCCATGAAATATTAAAGTTTTTTTTTCTCCATTTGCCAACTCCATGTTCCAACTACTCTCTGCTTTGAGGTTTTTTTTCTAGGCTAAACTTGTCAAGGCGGCTGATCATTCCTCAGGGCCAGAACAGACTGCAACAATGAATTCATCAAGCCAGAATTTTTGTTCTTATGTACTCTTCAGTTATTTTTTCTGACATTTTGGAAGAAGTCTGCGTTCCACCCCACTTTGCCGCTTTGTTCTTTCTTGAGTTTTAGAAGTAGCTGCATCTGAAACTGGCATTTGTATTTTAGAATGTCAAGAGCAACTATAAGTACCTTACCAAAAAGGAGAACATGCACTTGGCATGATTTGCTCACCACAAAGCCATTTGAAAAACACATCGCTGTTTTTTTCTATTAAAATTTTATTTTGCAAGCAAACTGTGTCAATTAAAAGTTTCCTAAAATGTCAAAGAATGCACAAGAAGATTAAATAGGCAGGCTGTAAAAGTGGGGATGCGAGGGGAGTGTAATGAAGGTCTGAGCGGTAAAAGTCACATTTGTCAAGGCAAAAAACAAAGCCTACTGAGTTCTGAGGATCCCGGCTAGGCACCGTGAATCAGGCACACTCGAAAGCCAGGGCTGCCAAACCACTAGCATTATCTCATACCTGTGTTTCTATGGTAACAGCGTGATGCAGAGGTGGGTTCTGTCCTGCATGGATGTGTGGATGGGAACCCACGTGCCTGCAGCTGCAAGGAGCTTTGCACACACATTCCTGGAGCTCTGGCAAAGCCTGTGCTAACTGGCAGACCATCCGTGACCCGATCATGATAAGGACTGGGACACCAGGTACTCCATGGGTCACTGTCACTGTGAGTGCCCGGGGCAGGGACTCCATGCCCTTAAGATGAGCTTTAGAAAACCACGGTCTCACTCCGTGGGGCGGTCAGTAGGGAACAAGGCCTCCAGCCCTTGGTGCTGGGGAGGCATGGGGAGATATTTGCTAGAGTGGGGCTGATGTGGGGGACCTCTAGGAGCCCTCAGTGTGCCAGGATCCAAGGATTCTCTGATTTAGATCCCAAACCACGCTCTCAAAATGATTTCTTGGCTCCTTTGTACTTATAAAGTGATAAGTAGAGCAAAAATTGAGGTCAGAGCACTGTGATATCAGCTCATAGATGTTTAGTTTGGGAAGCAACCCAACCTGTTATCTAATCTCCACCCCTGGCCAGGAAAGCAGGAGAAACGCTGTTATGGTCTCCAACACTTGGATTCAGCTTTGGTTCAAGGCGTAATGAAATAGGAGACTCCATGGTACTTGGTGAGAAACTTAGGGGAAGAAGATATTGACACAGTCATTTCCAGAATGTAGAGCAATGGGTAGCTGTGACCCTTGTTTGCTCACCTGCTTCCAGAAACTTAAGCTAAATAAGCAAGTACTTATTCTGTATTATCAGAACTTGAGTTACTAAACTCAGATTCTCTGCATGCACACTACACAGCGTGAAGAGCTCTTCTGCAATACGCAGAGGTTTGTCTGATTTAGTTGCCATCTTCCAAGGCCTGCCGAGTTCCTCGTTGGATGCCATGGTATATGGTGGCATGTTGTTGTTGTTGTTAGGTGTCATTGAGTCAGGTCCAACTTATAGTGACCCTACGTACAACGGAACGAAACACTACCCGGCACTGTGCCATGCCCAGCACTGTGTTAGTGCTTCTCTGCTATTCATAGGGTTTTCAATGGCACCTTGTTTCAGGAGTGGGCTGCCAGGTCCTTCTCCCATTTTTGCAGTGTTGGGGATCAAACCCGGGTCCTCAGAAAATGCAACTGAGCTAACCCCCAGCCTGGTGTGTGGCATAGGAAACCACAAGAAGAAGAATGTTTGTTATGGATTGTGTTGGGCAACTTACTGTTGTAAACTCTGCTGGACGTAGAAAGTTGACTCTGCCCACTAACTGTGATAATTAACCACAGAATGCCATTTCGATATTCAGTCAGGATAGAGACCTGTGTGTCTTCTCTTTGACCTAGGAACGTACTGAAAGACAAATCATTCTAAGAGAATGATTTTAAAACACAACACAAAATCTTATTCTTCCTACAAGAGCTTTCTACCATAATCTTCCCTGGCCCTCTTGCAGTTTTCTAGAACACTCTAGGGATGTGAACAAACCACTGCCCAGGCCTACAAGGCTCCACCTGCTGGTCCAGCCTTACCTCACACCCTCATCCTGGGACTATCCCAGCCCAGCCATCTCTCAGCCTCTGTTCATGCAAGAGCCTTGCTCTTTGGGGACTTGGAGCCTATGTTCATGCATATCCAGTCAGGGCAGTGGTTCAGCTGGGCAGGTGTCTCAGATGCTCGTCCTAAAGGAACACCTAACCCTCTCGAGAAAGAACATGGGCTGGAGAACCCTATGGCTCTCTGGAGCTGCCTCAGGTAAAACCCCCAAGGGACATGGTGGAGCCACCACACAAGGCCTTGACATAACCTTGGAAAGACTCTGCAGAGCTGAGACAATAGGGTTGTAGTTACTTTGTTATTGTTGCTGTGACCAAATATCTGACAGAGTAACTTATGGGAGGAAGGATTTCTTTTGGCTCATGGTTTCAGAGGGTTCCACCCATGGTTTCTTGGCCTCATATACCTGGGCATCTTGGCAGTGGGAGCGTGGGGCAGAGGAAGTTCTCACCTCATGGCAGACAGGAAGTAGAGAGCAAGGCAGATAGGAAGCAGAGACAGAGAACCATAGGGGAGCGCAGGACAAGATACAGCCCCTGAGGATCCATCTCTAGTGACCCATTTCCTCCAGCAAAGCCCCACCTCCTAACGTTTCCAGAACCTCCCAAAATAGCATCACCAGCTAGTGATTAAGGGTTCAACACAAGAGCCCATGGGGACATTTCATATTCAGAACATAACAGGTAGATAGGTTTGTAGACAAGGCTGAAATGCTCAGAGAGCATGGGAAGCCGAGAGCAAGGAAGAGTCTGGGGTCTCATATCTTCCTCAAAGGCATCCCCTCAATGACCTAACTTTCTTCTACCAGGTGCCACCTCCTAGAGGTTTCACCACTTCCTAAAAACCGCACAGGTTGGCAATCAAACTCATGGGGGACATTTAAGACCCAAATGGTAACAGGTATGATCTGCTAGGCTACAACGTGAGCTCTGTGAAGCCAGGAACTTTGTCAGTCTTACTCCCTATACTTGCCAAGAGCAGTGGTCCAGGGCAGGTGCTCAGTCAATATTTGCTGAATGAATGAATGAATGAATGAATGAAGAGATGAAGGAACAGAGGAAAGGCTCACTATAGCCACCAGCAATCAGTCACCCTCTCTGCCTGCCCTCCCTAGGTAGCATGCTCCCTCTCCACCTCCACCCTCCATCCCTCCACATTTCCTATCATTGTCCATGACAGCTCGAAGGTCACTTTCTCAGGGAAGCTGCCCTTGAATTCCCCTGAGAGAGCAGCATTCTGTCGAACATTCTCAAGTCACCCTGTGCTTCTCAGGCGGGACACTTCTCAGGACTGTTATTACATAATCAGATGCCCGGTTGAAGTTCCTGATGGCTGGCTGATTCCTGGGACTGACCCTAAGGCATGTGATTGTATGGATGGTGCCTGGCTGTGCGCAAGTCTGTCTCCACTGTAGAATGAAGCCTGGCATTGAGCTGGCTGACAGAATGTCAGCGCATTTCTAAAAACTGGCAACATGAACTGGTTCATTAGAGCTTGTCATTAGAAGGTGCTAATTCTTAGAGAGTTCCTTTAATACAGACCTGGAATTGACCTCTAACCGCGAGTCCACCCTCCACTTGCCTTCCAATCCCATTCACACCCTGGTTCTCTGCACCACAGATCCCAGGGGATCCAAAAGGCTGAGTGTCTTCTCTACATTTACACAGTGGGCTGGGGAAGAGCTTGAATCCGAAGCCAGCTCTTCTGACTTGCCAGTTCGATGCTATTTCCATTCCTCGACCCTGCCTCCTGCGTGCTTCCACACATGTTAAATGCGCAAAAACCATAATGCCTCCACTCAAACAGGGACAGACAAAGCCAAGCATTTTCCATGGCACAACATATGAGACAGGCCATGCTTCCTGGAATTTAACATAGAGTCTAGAACATCCATAGTAACAAGAGCTCGTGGTGGCATTTTAGGGACCTCCCTGTCAATAATGGATAGGATGAGCCCCCAAGCAGACATCTAATTCAGATTTTAATTTGGTTACTGTTTGCTAGACAGCACCTGTGCCAATTCTCTGCAGAGAGCGTTACCTCTGCTTTTGTTCCTTTCCCATTACTTGTCATTCCTTGGATCTTTCAAGATCAAGGGCATAAATACTCTGAGATCCAGAACTCTCCAAGTGATCTGCAATAGTTCAGTTGGATAGAGACCCTGAACAATTGACTTCTGAACACAATACAAAATGACAAGGGGAAACATACCTGGACTTATTATGAAAGGAGAAAATGATATAGAAACGTGCATTGCAGGACCCTAAATCTTTTTCAATATGTCAGTACATGTATGTGTAAACTTGGAAAACTAGAATGGAGAGAAGCACACTTAAAAATGAGATGGCATTGCTCAATCCTTTGGGATGAGCAAAAATAAGATCATTCATCTTTCATGAATATTAGTTGGGGGGGTAAACTCTTTCACCTAATGTTGATGAGGGCTGGGATTTAGCCCAGTTGGTAGAGCGCTGCTCTGCAGTCTCTGAGGTCCGGAGTTCGATTCCCAGCACAGCAAAAATGGGAGAAGGACGTGGCAACCCACTCTCAAGGCAATCCCGAAACAATCTGTCATTGAAAACCCTATGAAGGTCACTATGAGTCAGACATGACTCAACGGCACCTAACAACAACAACAACAACAATGTTGATGATGTTGTTGTTAGGTGCCATCGAGCCGGTATCCAGTATCCAACTCATAGCAACCCTATGTACCACAGATGAAACACTACTGTCATGCTTATCTGCTATTCATAGGGCTTCCAGTGGCTGACTTTTTTGGGAGTGGGTTGTCGGGTCCTTCTCCCAAGCCTATAGCACCTAATGTTCCCAGGTGGTCTCTCATCCAAGTACTAACCAGGGCCAATGCTGCTTAGCTTCTGAGATCTGATGGGATCAGATGCCACAGGGGAAAAGGCCACAGGCAATGTTGATGAGAAAGGGTTCCTTTGTGAAGGACCGGTAGTCTCCACTAAAATAATAAGGACACACACCTCTTGTCCCAGGAATTCATATTCTGGGTATCTATCCTACAAATGGGAGAAGGACATGGCAATCCACTCCTGGAACAATCCCGAAACAATCAGTCATTGAAAACCCTATGAGGGTCGCTATGAGTCAGACCAGACACCAGGACACCTAACCACAACAATCCTCCAAAAGTGCTCCCTTATGCATACAAAGCATTAGGAGTCACTCTAAGAATCTGAAAATTGAAATATTCATCCATAGAAGAATGGTTGGAAAAAATCACAGTTTGTCGACACAATGGAACACGACTCAGTCTTAAAAAAGAAAGAGGGGGCTAACGTGTGGATATGAACAAATCTCCAAGAAATAGTGCCAAGTTAAAAACAAGAAACCAAGGAAAGATAAAGCATATGGGTGATACAGTGCCATCTCACTTGAGTCAAACTTACATCTGCGTATCTTGATGTGTACGTATCTGTGAATTTTCAGAAAACATCCACACTTACAGAAAAAAAGTCTGGCATGAGTCAGCCCCCAAATTAACAGGGGTCATTTCTGTTGTGGAGAGAGAAGGACTTTTAAGAATTTATCCGTATTTTTTATGCTTTGTATATTATGTTGTATGTAATTAACAAAAGTAGGTTAGTAATAACAACAAAATGTTACACTATTAAATCAAAAAGGCAAACTACCACACAGCATGTATAATTTGACCTGCATTATGTCAAAGACAAGGACAAGATGTTACAAAGCATGGGCTGAGTGGCTTGAGGCAGAGGTATGAGTGGGACTTTTTATTTGAATACTCTATTGAATTTTGAACACACTGCTATTTTTAAAAACAAATTTAAATAATTACTATTTTCAAAAGTAACATTTGGAAAAGAAACAAGAAAAAACACTGGAAAGAAAAAATATGCCCTACGTGTTACGAGTAGTTATGTTTGATTACAGGTAATCTTCATTTTCTTTAAAACAAACAAATTGTGCGACAGAAGACTGGCTTACTATTCTTTAAAAAGGTTGTTGGATCCTAGAATGTTATTTTCTCACATGTATTCCTGCGTATTCTGACTGTTCTTAAACATGTATTTCTTTTAAAATTGGGGGAAATGCTGTAAAATTTACTATCAGCACCATCATCACCACCATCATCATTTGGGGTACTTGGGGGTTGAACCTTAGGGCCTCCCACAGACTTTGCAAGCACTCTACAACTGAACTGCATTCTTAGCCCATTTTTAAAAATTCTTTATATTGAGTCAATGGGAGAAGAATGTGGCAATGCAATCCCAGAACAATCAGCCACTGAAAACCCTATGAGGGTTGCTAGACTCGATAGCACCTAACAACAAATAATTTAGAGTCAGGGTCTTGCTAAATTACACAGGCTGCCTCTGGCCTCGAACTCACAATCCTCCTGCCTCTGCCTCTTGAGTCTCTAGGATTACAGGTGTGCACCACTGTGCCCGGCCCTATTTAAATTATCTTTAAACCATGCAGATAAGCAAGATCTCACAAGGAGGGCAGAAATAAATTATAAAGGGACAGGTGGTTTTGAGACAGTATCCCCTCTCAAAACATCCTCTCTCAACATGCCAGGAGACACAGAGCCCCATGTGCAGTTCAAATAACAGCAGAACGCGCTCGGCTCACAGGGAGGGGCCACAAGCATCACTAAGCAGTCCCCCGGCCACCTGCAGAAACAACAGTTCCAGGAACACCTGGGAAAATGTGGTTACACACAGGCCAAGGCTTCAGGGACTGGGGGTTGAGAACCAGGAGTGCTGTGTGCTGGGATGGCCAGCAAGGGCTCAGGAACGAGGCACAGTGTGACATGAAGGGCCGGGGTGGGCCGGGGTGCCTGCCTGTGGACAGTGGGACAGAGGCAGTGGACAGAGGCTCTGCTGCTAGGGATAGGCCTTATGCAATGGCTCGCCAGGGAAGAGGGTGGAGGATGGCTACAGCCAGACTAGGCGCCCGTAGGAGTAGAGAGCCACTAAATGTTCCTGATCACACTCGTGGCAGGATGAAGGTGGTGCAAATGCCACTCTGAAGCTGCTGAGGGACACCCTCCTGCAGACTCTCCCACCCCCAAGGTACACTCCACCAGTGGCAGCTGGAGACACCCTCCAGCCTTCTGGGCCCTGACATTTGGGGGCTCAGCTCATTGTTAGACAACCACCAGGCTGGGCCAAGACTGCTGTGTTCTGTCAGATGGGAGGCCAGGCGAGCTGCTCCTCCTATTGGACTGTCCTCAAAAAAATTCCATCAACTAGGGGTGGTGGGCTCCCAAGTCACAGCTCACAGTACCTCCCTGGGTCTGAGATCCAGGCCTTTCACTCCACTACTTACCAGCTTGGGCAAGTTGCTTTGTCTCTCTGAGCTACAGTTGCCTCACCCATAAATGGTGATTTTACTTATTCATCCAACAAATATTTTAAAATTTAATTAATTAATTTTATGTATTTATTTTTGCAGTACTGTTATTGTTAGGTGCCGTTGAGTCGTGTCCAACTCATAGGGACCCTCATAGGGTTTTCAATGGCTGATTGTCTTGGGATTGCTTTGGGAGTGGACTGCCACGTCCTTCTCCCATTTTTGCAGTGCTGAGGATTGAACCTGGGTCCTCAAAAAGTGCAGAGCAGCACCCTACCAACTAAGCTAAACCCCAGCCCTAAGGAGCTTGAACCCAGGGCCTCATGCATACTTTGCAAGCACTCTACCACTGAGACAAATCTCTAGTCCGCCCTTTTAAAAAATTTTTATTTTGAGTCAGGGTCTTACTAAGTTATGCAGGCTGTCTCCAGCCTCAAATGTGCAACCCTCCTACCTCTGCCTCCCAAGCCCCTGGGATTACAGGTGTGTGCCATGACACCTGGCTCATTTGACAAATATTTACTGAGCATATCTGCTCCATGCCAAGTGTAGGAGTAGAAACCAAATCAGCCACTCACCCCCGCCCTTGTGGAGCTCACCCTCTAGTGGAACAAACATTTATTTACCTATTGCTTGGGGTGGCAGAAGAGAGAAAATGGGCTATGTCCTGGAGAGCATTTAGGATGGTAACGAGCCTCCTCTTTCTCCTTAGCATCCACACTCCCTACAGCTCTTGGATCATGAAGGCCACCACCTGACGGGTCAGTCTCTGCCTAGACTCACATTAACCTACCTTGAGGGGAAGAGCTCTCAGGGCAGCCCTTGGCTTAGATTAGCATGAGGGTTCCTCTCTCTGTACTCCCCCACACTGTCAAGTTCACATAATGACCAGTTTGGGGAGGGAGAATGAAGGAAACTGCCCTTGGGACCATCCATCACAAGGAGGGCGGCTGACAGCTTTGCCAGGGCCTGGCTCAGCTCTCCTTTCCCTGGGGAGGAAGAAGGAAAAGCTATGCTTTTGGCACTACTGAGACCTGCTATGTCTTCTCGCTGCACCACCCAGGCCAGGCCAGGGGCTCCCACTGTGTCCAGGCCATGAATACCTGAGGCAATGCAGGCCAGCATCAAATGGCCCTGGAGACATGCCCTGGTTTCTGAGACCAAGCCAGTGCGTGGCCAGGTGTGCCCTGCACAGTGAGTTTCGGATTTACATGTCCATTTCAGTGTGCCCATGGGGACGTGTACGCCAGCCTGACCTGGGGGTGGGGAGTAAGCACCACCAGGTCACATTCAGAGCAAGTGGCTGGAAGTATTGGAGTGAGTCCATGGGAGGAAAAAATTGTAAGCCAACTTTAGAACCTTGTCCCCAGAGCTCTGTGAAAGGGCTTCATCGAAAATCTCGCTGGCAAGGATCTTGATATATGACGTCAGTTCCGGCTCTTCTCACCAACTCCATGCTGGGGCTCTGGTGCCAGGCTCTATTTTTACAGCCTGAGTAATGCCTGGGCAAAGGACCAGACCAGAATTGGAGACAGAGGAATGGGGCATGAGAGGTGACTGGACCCATAAGCTACCAGCTTCCAACAGCAAACCCTTCAGAGCAGAGGCCGGAATAATAGCAGCCACGCCCTCCTCTGACCCTGGATCAAATAACTCTGCTGTTTCCTTGCCTCACAGACCTGGCCCCTAGTGCAGTGAGCTGGGTCACCTGTCCTGACCCCCGCTGCAGCCTCAGGCCCTGGAGCTCGGCAGGACAGGGACAATGACTGGCCACCCTGCCCCACCCACCCCAGCACTGGCTTTCTGGACTACATGAACCTCGTGTGCCCCTCTTCATGACTCTTTGTGCCCAAGCCACTCGCTGGGCCCGGATGTCCCCATGCTGGTTCACTCCTGCTCATGCTCTTTCTCAAATTCAGCTCCAAGGCTGCCTTCCTCAGAAGCCTTCCCTGACTCCAGGCTGGGGGGTGACCTCCAGGACTGGGCATCCTCAGCCCATCCTACCTGCAGTACTGAGCAGCACAAAAGGCTCACGTCTGCCTCCTCATCGCCACCCCCATGGCTGGAGGGTACAGAGCAGAGTAAGCAGTGCTTAGCAGGGGTGTCAGGGGAGGAGGGGAAGGAGAACGCCTGTCACAGGAACCTTCAACAAAGGAAAGAATAAAGGGCTGAACACCAGCAGGTCCATGGACCACTCAGCAATGTTCACAGAGAAACATTTGTAGGAAGCAGGAGGAAAACATTTCTCAATTTAGAGGGGCAATCAGAGGTCACTCCTTGCTGTGATCCCTCCTCCCCTCCAGAGGTGAGCCTTGGTGGGTCTGGAAAGGAAAGGAAACTTTGGAGTGCTGGGTGGGCATGTGACAGGCTCACAGGCAAGGAGCTCTCATAGATTCCCACGGCTTTGTTGTTATTAGGTGCCATCGAGTCAGTGTCTAACTCATAGTGACCCTACTCATAGGGA
This sequence comes from Pedetes capensis, assembly GCA_007922755.1. NCBI lineage: Eukaryota > Metazoa > Chordata > Mammalia > Rodentia > Pedetidae > Pedetes > Pedetes capensis. Next base: position 148,241 of record VMDO01002085.1, read on the forward strand.
CCCTAAGTACAACAGGCGAAACACTATTGTCAGTGCTTCTCTGCTATTCATAGGGTTTTCAACGGCTGATTATTTTTTTGGGAGTGGGTTGCCAGGTCCTTCTCCCAAGCCTACAGCACCTGGTGTTCCCAGGCAGTCTCCCATCCAAGTACTAACCAGTCCCAACCCTGCTTAGCTTCTGAGATCTAACGGAATCGGATGCCACAGTGGTACGGCTACAGGCCTTAGGGGACTGAATGCCACGTCCCTGGGGTAATCTCTGAATGCTGAGATGGATCAAGGCCCTCGGTCCAGAAAGAAGGATAACGAGGACTCACTATTCTCCTACTGAGTCATCTATTCCGTCCCTAAAGGTATGAAAGAAGCATGGATTCAGGGTGGACCATCTCCTGAACATGACTTTCAACTGGAATCTTCCAAGCACAGCCTTTCCTTCTAAAGAAGACACCTCCCAGTTGCCCCTCAAAATTCACTCCTTCATTGCTAAGAGAATTCTGACTTTGGAGGGGATGGTGTAACATAAGTGGTCACTCATCATGAAACCATCTCCTCTTCCTCCTGGGCACACGACTGGATCACATTTCCAGCCTCCCTTGCCTGTGGCTGAGCCCTGGCCAAGGGAATGACAGTGGCAGTAATTCACCACCTTTAAGCCTGGTCCATAAAATTCTGCCACACACTGATCTCCCTGTTCCTTCTTCTGCTGCTGATTGGTGCACATGAGCCCAGCAGCCTCGGGAGCCTGGGTCGCTAGGTCACTTCTTAGGGGCTGGCCAGCCCTGCCACCAGGAATGCCATTTTGAACTTGTGTGAGCAAAAGTAAATGCCTACCATATTTATGCCAGGAAACATACTTGATTTGTTTCTTTCAGCAGTGAGCCTTCCTCACTGTGCTCTGCTAAATATTTACATGGCCTTTTAAACAGTTCCAGCCATGAAATGTCAGGGAGATAGGTGTCTGCTGGGTGTCTCGGGGAAAGTGTCTGTGTTGCTGCTAAAAGGTACCAATGTGGCTGGCATCTCCTCTTTTCCAAATCAGACAGTCTGCTATCATAAAGGAAGGGCCCAGGGAATAGCGGAAGTGTCAGTCTGGACAGACATCAGCTGCTGAAACCAACAACCTCCTATCTTCAGAGATCTCGTTACATGAGAAAAACAAATCCCTATTTGCTTAGGCCACTGAGGCAGGGCTTTGTGATGCCTGCACCCACACGCTCATCCCTGACACGCTTTGCCTCATTCATCTTTCCCCCAGACTTTACTGAGGCCTATTTTATGCCAGTCTTTGTGGTTAGGGCGGAAGTTTCTGAGAGGAGCTGGGTGTGGCCTCTCCCCAGGGTGTGGGGAGACAGGCCCATGAGCAGTCAAGGAAACTGCAGCAGGGACAGATGCTGTGATGTCGCGCAATGTCCCAAGGGGCTGTGAGCACTGGGCAGTGAGCTGGCACCGGGGTGAGGGATTCCCAGCTCCCTTTCTGGCATTGGACACTCAGAACAAACACTTCTCAAGCTAGAAACCAAGGAAAGAGAATGCACTACCCACCGCCGAGCCAACTGCAATTACTTACTGCATGTAGAGTCTTTCAACACCATCAATTAATGCAGCTGTTTGGGGATAATCAGCAGTCATTACAGCAAGACACACAAAAGGAGAAAATCAAAAATCATATGCTGCTAACTTAGACATGTTGGAGATGCTGTGAACGAGGATGAGACAGGCTTGCTTAGATCTCCCTGTGTGCTGACGATAGTCATCTCCTAAAATGTACTTTCATTCTCAAGAACACAGTAATTTTTCGCCTTGAACATAGAGCCAAAAAGTCAGCCATTCATGCCATGACCTACTACCATAAATGCCCAAGCTTCGATTCTTCCAGGTCGGTGTTTTCATTAGGAACTGAGATGGAGACAGACAGATTGGTGACAGAGGAGCCGGAGTGGGAAATCAAGAGGGGAACCAGATAAGTCAGAGCTCATGGAGAGAGCCCTGTGTAAACCAGAGGGAGGGTGTCACCCTTTGAACTCAATGCTACCTGCATGAATACCATCATGTGCCATTTCTTTATCTTCTAACTATGAGTCAAGTATTTAAAAAAAAAAAAAAGACAAAACTTTATCCATTTCAAATTCTGGTAGCTTACAAATGAATGTATCCCCAGCCTATTTTTTTACTTTTCATTTTGAGACAGGGTCTCATTAAATTACGCAGGCTGCCTCTGGTCTCAAACTTGCGATCCTCCTGCGTCCGCTTCCCAAGTTGCTGCGATGACAGGCACGAGCCACCACGTCTGGCTTTTAAAGTGTATTTTTAAGGAAGGAATGAACAGTAATAGCAGCTAACATTTTAAAACATGTAGGATGTGCTAGACACTGTTACAAGCCCTGAGCACATATTATTGCATTGTAGCTCCATGATATCATAAACTACATATTATCATCACTCTAATTTTATAAATAGGGAGAAGGGCCTGGCAATCCCCTCCCAAGGCAATCCTGAAACAGTCAGCCATTGAAAACCCTGTGAGGGTCGCTATGAGTCGGATACCGACTCGACGGCACCTAACAACAATAACAACAACAATTTTATAAATAAGGAAACTGAGGCACAGAGAAGTGAAATAACTTGCCCAAGAGAATGAGGCTAGTGATGGCAGATCCAGGATTCAAAGCCAGTCTGGCTTCAGAGACTATATCCTTAGCCACTGCACCGTACTGAGCACACCATCAAACCTAGGCACTGCAGTATGAGGAAGCCACGAACAGAGAACCGCCACCTCCGAAAACCTGAGAAATCCTTCCAGAGGTTCTGGGTGGTATCAGACATACTCCACCTTGGTTTGTTTGATTTGCAGAATGTTCTAAGAAAGGCAATACTTACTTTTACCCCTAAGCTGGAGACTGCCTATAATTTTCAAATAACGGTGTAACCACATCTGGTTATCAAGCAACTGTAGCAGGAATATCTAAGTCAACAGAATCTTTCTCTGTACAAGAGATCTGAATTCTTCAGGAAGCTTTTTTCCCCCTGAGGCTACAGGCATGCACCATGATGCTCAGTTCTAGGGGAAGCCTTTTAACCATCCTGAAGTCCCATTTCCCCATTTTTAGGTAGATCCCAGACTTGCCAGAAGAATCAAATGAGATCAAGGATACAGCAGCCTAGTTATATAGTAAGGTACTGTGTAAATATAATGTATGATCATAATAATATATTCCAATATGATAAACGGGATCAAATCTCTGTACTTACTAGCCTATACTTGTGAAAATTTCCCATACATTTTTGTCTATATTTTTAAGGAAGTTCAGATTTATATCTTTCCATGTTTTAGTAATGATATCTGAAGCATAGTAGTTTATTTCTGTAACAGTATATCCTTCCATTATTATTTGTGAGCTTCTAAGCATTAATGCTGTAACTTTAATAACTTTATTCTAGTATAATCCAGCTGGTTCTTTCATTGTAGAAGCATAATAAGCTAGTGTATGTTTTATTCTAATTTGGATTTGCTGACAAAATGAACAAGCAAGAAACCCTTTTTGTTTTATAGTTAAAATGCTCAAAATGATATTGTTGTATCTCTGAAGGCTTGAAGGTTGGTGTCAGATTCAAGAATAAGGTAGGCTTAGGAAAACAAGCTATGGTTTCGTTGGTTGGAAAGACACATGTCTCCAAATAGTTGAAGGGCAGGAGAAAGAGTATTCAAGCTATTTGTAAATTTGGTATAAATGTTGGCTCTCTCTGCATAAGCAGAAGTGGAGAGAAGAGAATGGGAGGGGATGGGGGATTCAAAACCAAATGTAATTATTTTTATCTTAGTCTGTTTTTTAAAGTCCTGGTTTCTACTGTTGACTACAGCTCTACCTAAGGAAGCTGGTCACAAATAGAGGTAGAGAGAGGGTGGCAAGCAGATGACAAAAGGATTCCTTGCAAACAGAAATAGGAATGTGTACAATGGGGAAGTGACTCTGCAAATCTAAAGAGAATTTTAAGACCCTATGGTCTCCATTATTAGATATTGGAGTTCTCCAAACTTTTCTCCAGCCCAGAGTTCCTAGCACAAAGGTGGTTCCACTGCTGTGCTGATGGGTGAGGATGGAGAAGGAGGGCTGAAGGGCTGGATACGTGCACACCCAGATGGAAAACACAGCCAAGAAGCAGCAGGGAAGGCTACCTCTTTCCGGCAGTAACTGCTCTGCGAGGCTCCTCCAAGTTCTTTTTCAATGCCTTTTAATCATTAACTTTCTCCAAGCTCCTGGAGTGACTCTTCTCTTCACTCAAGATGGATCTTTTTTTAACCAAAGCCAGTGGCTTTTCTTCTCCAAACAAAGCCTGAGAAGAGTCAGAGAAGCCTGCAGGTTCCAGGGATGGAGGGAAGCCTGTGGTTCAGTGAGGTGACCATGGCCATCTGCCTTTCGGACTCAGGAAAGACCCATCAAGGCATTCTGGGTTCAGGGGTGCCTCCTCATAACTGCCTTGCAGTAGCTCCATGTTGATGGGCTCCACTGGGCACTATTCTACTGGTGAGGCTGCCTAGCAAGTCCAAGAAGGAGGCCTTGGGGGCTACTCCTTCCAAAAGGGTCCATCCTACTAGAAGGCTCTTCCCTCCCTTTCGCCCACTGGGTGCAGGTACACAGCCCGACATTGACATTGCCCTGGGCTTGCCCCTTGGCACCTCAGCTGTGAGGCAATTCCCTGAGGACAGAACCTAGTCTGTCTTGGCTCACGAGGCCAGTTCCGAGGAGGACATGCTCCTCACACCAAATCTTAGAACGGTTCACTGCCCTCCCACTGTGTAGAGCCCAGCTCTCGGCTGCCTTTCTAGGCCTTCTACAAAGGGCCCAGCAAACCTTATTTCAGGCCACTGTGAGGCCATTTTTTCCTACCTCAGTGACTGTGTCTCTAACAATAACCTTTACACTAGAATGTGGACTGACTTCCTTACCCACTCATCAAGAGCCTCATCCCAGCAGGATCTAGGGCTTAAATATGCCCTTCTGGATTTTCAAGGTCTTGACTATTCGCCTGTCCTTTCTCCTGCCCCCTCTAGATAGCGGTATGGCTCTTTTTCTCTCACTCACAAACTTCAGGCATTAATTAAACCTCATCTAGAAAACAGATTTTTGCCAGCTGCAGGAATTCTGGGTAAGAGCCAGACCCGAGAACAGAGACTGTCTGGGTAAGAAAGATAAGCTCAGGGCAGCCAGGGTGAATGCGCTCTGAATTCTAGCCCTTCACAGATTCCTAAAAACAGGGGGCCTGGGCACGCCCACCCCTGGCTTCTGGCTGGACTTCCTTGGGCTGGCCTTTCACACAGGCAGAAGAGCTGGACTTTGCTCCATCTGTCCATGGGGCATAGACACCTCTGAAAGGCTAAAGCATGTCCCCAAACACCAGTCTCCTGCCCTCCAGGAGAGCCATAGACCACACTGCCAGAAATGTGCGAGAAGTGCCAACCCCCAGCCTGCCACCCCCTCTTCTCCACTTCTACTTATGCAGAGAGAGCCAACATTTATGCCAAACCTTTGGGGTGGGCAGCAGCCACCGGGTTGGGGTGGTGCAACCTGAAGTGGCCAGTGGGGCTTTGCAAGTGAGGCTGTCTCCTTGAGAGCCTCCTGCATCTGTGGGCAGGGACAGGAGATGCCCATGAGGGCTGGGCCACAGCTCAGGGCCTAGGTAAAGCCTTGGTGGACTCACCTCTCCCAGCAGGCAGTCTTAGCTAATCTGGGTGTCCATCACCCTCCCACCCCCATTTTGGGGCTGAGGACAGCTGGTTTCCTTCCTGAAAGTAGAGGAGGCCCTGCTGGGGTTATAGTCCCAGCTGACAGAGCCTGACCTGGAGACTGAGCTCTTTATGCCTCCCCCTCAACACACAAATGAGTTGTCTCTAGTGAGATTTTTAATTAGTTAGATACATTCAAATCTGTTGCATTTAAGGATAACATTTTGAAAATGGCACAGCACAGTGGGAAACCTTGGGTTGGGGACTCAGATGGATTCCAGAGGGGGATCCATTTCTTTACTCAGTAAAATGCTGAGCAAAATACCAAGTAGCAGGTGCCAGGCTGGGCCCTAGGGTCACACAGGTGCTTCCACCCCATCCCCGAAGGTGCTCCTAGCCAGTGGGACTCCTGAGAACAGCTTATCACAATGAGGGACCTGAAAATGCCCACAGGAATCTGTGGATGCTCAGAGGGACCCCACTGAGCTCCAGCGAGTTCCTGGATAATTACTTATCTATTCACTGATAAAGGAATATTGAACTAACTACTATGCAAGCCGATCAATAGAAAAAGAGTCACCAACAGGCCACTTCCACAAATGCTGAGTCCTGTGCTCCAAGGGGCAAATGGCCCACCCTTTGGTACCCAAATGCAGCCTCCTAAGGTGTTGGTGTGAGTAGACTGACCAGGAGCCAATATCTAAAAGAGAAATATCCCCTACACGTCCTTTCTCTGAAATAGGCAATTAATTTAACCCAACACTTAATGAAAGCCTCGAGAGAGCATGTGGCAAATGCAGGCACTGGCTTTCCGGCTGTCACCACACAACGCCACCTCTCTCCAGGGACCATGACGCTTTCCTTGGAAAGCCATCTGCTTTAAGCCCTCTTCTCACAGATGTCTGGACTGGGCACCAACACCTCCGAGCAGGAGCCGCTGCCAAGAGCAAGACCGCAGTCATGTCACGTTTGAAAGGGCGGGCTGGGCTGGCCAGCGTCTGCTCCACACTCGAGGTCCACCCTCGGGCCTTCTGCAAATAGCAACAAATGTCCCCAAAGTTGTGGAACTCTCCCAGAGCCCACCTCCCCCGCCACCCATTCCACACTTCCCCATTCATACCAGATCCGACTCCACAGTCCTCCTAATTTTGCTTGTGGAATGCCTAGAAAGCATCCTTTCCATGAAGACACGGGCCACCCATGTGGGGACAGCCTCATTCCCCCGCTGCTCCTTCGCAGCCCCACAGCTGTAGCGGGAAAATAGGGCTCCACGTTCTCCTGCACTGCTAATCCTTCACCATCTACAGGTGTAACTTGAAAGCCAGCTGCAGCCACAAAGAAATGCAACCTGTTTTATGGAAATCCTTTTTTTTTTTTTTTTTTTAATGCATGTGACAAAGACGGGTTTTTTTTTTTTTTTTTTTTTTTTTTAAATCGCGACCTATTCAAGTTCAACAGCAAAAGGCACGCCACGGGGTCTACACACACAGTCCTAACTGCGCATTCAGAAAGGTTGACCAGCGCGCGCAGAGCAGCCCCAGTGCCCGGCCCGAGGCTCCTGGTGGGCGGCAGGTAGCTGCCAAGGGGAGCTGGCCCCACCCCCGGGGACAGCCGCGGAGAAGTTGCAGCCGCTTTCCTACCTGGAGGCGGGCCGGGTCGGGGCAGCCAGGGAAAGGCGATCCCAGGATCGCAGGCTGGAGTCAGGCAGCCGGAATGCGGGGGCAGCGCGGGAGCGGGTTGGGGCTGGGGGGCGGCGGGGATCCGGAGGAGCCAGGCTGGGCGGGAGAAGCGCGGCGCAGGGCTTGGGGCAGCAGGAGGCCCCTGGGTGAGGGGGGAGCCGGGGCCGGGGAGGGAGCCCGGGATCCGCAGGCAGGGTTAGACTTCGCCCCGGCTCGGAGAGGGGGCGTCTTTCGGAGGGCGGGGACTGGGCACCGGGCGCGAACCGGAACTGCCTGGGAGGGGGCGCACGTCTTAGGCTCGGGGAGCGCGCAGGCGGGAGAGGCAGCGGAGTTGCGGGGTTCAAACCCCGTCCCCGGCTCCTCGCCCACTCCCCCACCGCGCGCCGCGGACCCCGGTCGCCAGCCGCCTGTGGCCCCCTGCGCTGCTCAACGCCGACGCCAGCCACCTCGGCTGCGACCCGTGCCGCACTCACCGCCCGTGGTCCCGGCCCAGCTCGAGCCCCGCCGCCGCCGCGCGCTCCGCACGCCGCGCGCTGCCAGCTCCTCCCGCGGGCTGGGAGGCGAGGGCGGTGCAACGGGGCTCCGCAGCGCCCTCTGCCCGCAGCGCCGGGCTCTGCCTCGGCCCGCTCTGCTCCCGCGGCGGCCCGCACGGAGGGGCTGGAGAGCGGGCTCGGCCTCGGAGAGGCCACACGCAGCTCTCGGAGACCGGCCGGCTGTCCGCGCTCGCGACTGAAGAAGGAGCGCACCCCGGAGCGCGCCGGCCTGCGCGGCTCCCCGCGCTGGATTCACGATCCGGGAGAGCGCGGGCCCGGGACGCGGTCCTAGCCCGCCCCTAGAGGGTGCTCCGGGACGGCGCGCCGACTTCACCGCCAAGGGGGGCTCCCTTGTTGGCTTGCCCCGCGCGCCCCGCTCGCGATCGTCGCCTCGGTCCCCCGCCCCACCCCCGCGCCTGTCCCACGCTCCTCTTCCGGCGCGGACCACATCCGGCCTGTGTCAACTCTGCACCCATCGGCCCCGCGGGTCCCAACGGCCTGCGGGTCCACCGCCGAGGTGGCGGCCCCTGCGGCCTCGCTCCTCGCTCCGACCGGCCCCGACAAGCCGGCTTCTAAAAATCCACGCGGCGCTTGCTGGTTTCTGCAATGCTCTGCCGGACAGTTGGTAGGCGCGCCGTTGTATCTGATGTGATCCGGGATCTGTGGATCATTTCTCGTGAATGTTGGGCTCCCGCAGGTGGGAATTCCTGCGTGACTTCTTTGTGGGAGATGATCTGACTAGGAGCGACTTTGGAGAGACTTTTTGGCTGTCCGAGGTCTCCAGTGACCCCTGTATGTGCCTAGCCGACTGATCCTGGGCAAAATAGGTAAAGCTTGCTACTGTTTAACTTTGAGGTAGGAGCTCATCACTTGACATTTTCAATTTTGTTTTCACTCTTTTATCGGTGGCGCCCAAGTCCGCTCACTTTACCCAGATATTTTACCCCTATGTCCTCCGACCTCTGATTTTCTGCTTAGAACTTTCCACCTCAAATCAATAGGTCTCACATCGAATCCTGCCTCTTCCCAATTCTGAACTCTATTTACTTCTGGGGTCCAGCTGTTCTTCCAGCCACCCTGGATGCCTTCCTCATCTGAAGCCTTAATGAGCCATCCTTACCTGCTTCAGCTAGTGTTCCCCTCATGCAACGCTACCCCCCAGCTTCTTACTGCCCTGAGAACTGACACCGCCTGTCCCAATCCACAAGCACAAAACCTCACTGTCCCCTTAAACATCACCCCATCCTGGTTCTCAAGGACTTCTACCGTCCAGGCTTTCCACTCAACGCTCTCTCCTCCTTCCCTCTGTGGTCTCCTTCTGATCATCCTGTGCTAATTCCAGGTTCTAGCCCTCAGCTCACTGTCTCACTCTCCTGACACAGCTTGGCCCCGGGCACTTTCTGCTGTAAATGACAGACAACCCCATTCACGCTTGCTGGGTGCTGTCAGGGGAGATTTGACTTAGTGACCCTCAGTACAGCAGAACGAAACACTACCCAACACTGTGCCATGAACATGATCTCTTTATGTTTGAGCCCAGTGTTGCAGCCATTATGTTTCTTCTCATTTTGAGTTGTGCCACATCAGCAAAAGGAGGTTCCAGGGGCTTTACTTTACTCCCGTTGTTAAGGTCGACTCTATTTTGAGGAGGCAACTCTTCCCCAGTCCTTTCTTGAATGCCTTCCAGTTTGGGGGACTCATTTTCTGGCACTGTATTTGACAGTGCTTCTCTGCCATTCATAGGGTTCTCAGTGGTTAATTGTTTCAGGAGTGGGCTGTTACATCCTGCTCCTTAGTCTGTCTTGGTCTGGAAGCTCAACTGAAACCTGTCCACCATGGGTGGCTCTGCTGGCATCTGAAATACCAGTAGCATAGCTTTCAGCATCATGGCAACATACAGGCCCCCACAGCATGACCAGCTGACAGATACATGGGGGAGGGTCCTATAGGGAAATATATGTATGGCGAAACATCTCCTTCCCCTGTGGTTTTTTAAACCAGTAGGATGTCAACCTGAAGGAGCAGAGGTTACTTGGCTGGCACTTGGGAAGGCTGAGCCAGAGAGTATAGCTGATTGACATCTTCAAACAGAGTCAAGAGGCAGCTTTCTTTTCTTTCTCTCTCCCTCCTCCTCCCTCTCCTCTTCCTCCGTGTGTGTGTATGTGTGTGTGTGTGTGTGTATGTGTGTATGTGCACGCGCACATGTGGTACTTGGGGGCTGAACCCAGGGCCTTCCACATATTTTGTAAGTGCTGCACCATGGAGCTGCAGCCCAGCCCCTTTTTTATTTTTTATTTTGAGACAGGGTCTTGCTAAGTTACGCAGGCTGCCTCTGGTCTCCAACTTGAGGTCCTCCTGCCTCTGCCTCCCAAGTCATCAGGATTACAGGTGTGTGCCACCACACCTGGCCAAGAGGCAGCTTTCATGGTGGAAACAAATATAAGCATTAGTTTTTCAAGTATATGTTCTAATAAATCCCTCCTACCCCCTGCTTTCTCCCAAGAAAGTGAAAATTGTATTTTTCTGTCATTGGCAACTAAGAGAGACCTGACTAGGACCAAGCCCTAGCACAGAGCCCGGCATCCTAGTTCCTGAAAATCACAGCTATCTTCATCACTGTTCATCTACTAGAACAGCAAGTTGTGGTTCTGCATGATTGCAAAACAGAGCAGAAATGAAGATGTGCAGTGTTGGTGACCCTCAGCCTTCCTCTCTGCTGTGACTGTCAGCCTGCTCTTTTGTCCTTTGCACACCCACATCTTGGCCTCCAGGGAAACCCTCCACATTGGTTGCAAGCTGAGCCAACACATCCTATGCAAACAGTCCCAGGCTCTCCCGAGTCATGAATATTCTGCTAGGCAGCACTAGCTGCCTTTGTACCCCAGCAATCTTTGCCTAGCTGGAGCAGCTGGCATCAGGTGCTCATCTTCAAGTCGGTTTCAACCCATTGAGCAAAAATCGAGCAAATATTTACATAGCCTGCTCTGTCCTGCACTGTGGGCTTAAGCAGGGTTCTCGGCCCCACCCTTAGGGCGACTTTGCCATGGGCGAGGAGAAGTCCTCTATGGCAGAGACTGAGGTCCCAGATGACAGTCCTAGGAGTGCTCCAGGAGAGGCATTGGGTGCTTTATTTGAACCAGTTTCAGTTCCAAAGTCTTGTGCCGCCTGCAACCTGCCTCACAGCAGAATTTATACACTCGCACGAAATCCGTCTGTGGTGCCCCTCCAAACACTCGGGTTACAAAGATTATTTTAAAATTCCATTTATAATGGGTTTTAGTTCTCTGATTATAAAAGGAGTACCCATTTATTGTAGAAACTTGGAAACACACAAAATACACAAAAATAAAGGTTAAAGATGGTTCATGATGGATTTGCATCCATTCCTGCAGTAGAGATCATGAAAGAAGATACGTAGAAGGAAGATTATCCTATCCACACAGCAATGCCAGTCCTGGAAACCCCAGGGCTTCCAGGAGACAAATATCTTGCAAAAGGCTAAAGGGCATTTCTTAGGTTCTTGCAGAAATGCTTCACTCTTTCCAACACATGTATGTTTTTCTTTTAAAAACTGTAATCCAGGCTTCCCAGCTCCAGGGTGGTCTGTTCTCTTTTATTTATGTATGCATGATTCATTTTACTTACTACCAGCTGCCATCCCTTCTCCCCACCCCCAGCAGTCCTATTATACGAGCCCCTTCCCCCTCCTGAGAGCAACTGGGGAGGGCAAACTCATTTTCCCATATATCTGGGTAAAATTTAATTAGAAAGGCAAATCTGGAAAAACAGGACACAAAATAACCACATTAAATAAAAGTGAGAAATGGCTCTAAACATGACCAAGAAATGAGCCAAGAAATCACAAAAAAATGCAGTAATTCCACGAATCGTAGATCTAAATATTCATATTTTTCCTCTAAACTCTGAGCCCAGCTGAAAGATGTTTCTAAGGAAGAAAGAAATAAGCAAGCACTGGATGAACTCATGCAAATCACGTTTAGAAATCATAAAAAGATAAGAGGGCTGTGGCTCTCTCATCTAAACCAGTGCCTGGCACATAATAGGTACTTTATACAAATTGGCTGGGTGAACGGACCCTCTCATTTTACAGTGAGTGATGAGAGGAGCGTGAGAACCCAGCAGCTCCTTCTGAAGTTCATGGTCACTTGCAAAACAGCAACTGCTGTTGAAGGTCCATAAGGAAGATGAGCCCAAAGGAGAGCCCAGACTTCCAGTTAGGACCCAAAGCAGAAAAGCTGGAAGCTGGTAAACAACCTTAAAGATGCTGAAAGTCATGGGTCATTTACATAGACGTCTATGCCTAGAGAAAAAGCAGGGGCAGAGAATGATCAACTTGCCCAAATTGATCATAAAGTGGGATAATGGGAGAGTCAGAGATTGAGTCGGGAGAGCCAGAGATCGAGTCTACGACTTCTGGACCTTTCAGGACGCGTTTTATGGAACTAGTGTACTTTGAATGAAAACAAAACAAAGTATCTCAGCATCTTCAAAGAGGAGCCAAACAGTTTTATCAAATAGTTTGACTTTTTTCAAAAATTGCATTCCAAGGCCACTTGGGGTGGCCATTTCTCTCAGTGTGTCCAGCTCACTTATATTCATGAACCTTGGCCCAGTTGGGTTCTGATGTCCTTTGCATCCAGGCCTCCCTGTTCATCAACAGACCAGAACATCAAACAGTTTATCCAGTGATTCTGCTTAAACCTCTCAAAGTGGCACAAACTCTGTCATGTCCCCAAACTGAACTAGTGCCCTCTATCTTAGGGAATAGCACTTCTGTCACTTTTCTTTGAGACCAAATAAAAACCGTGGGTTTTATGATTTGGATATGAAGTTTCCCCCACAAAGTTTTTTGTGTTGAAGACTTTGTCCCCATCTGGTGGCACATTGAGAAGTGATCGCATTGTGAGGGTGCTGACTTCACCAATGGCTTAGATTGATCCACTGATGAGTTCCTAACTGAAAGGTTGTTAGGAGATGGGGCCTCATTGGAGGAAGTAGTTCACTGTGGCAGGAGGGTGACTTGGAAGGGTATATCTTGCCATCAGAACTTTCTTCTGGTTCTCTCTGCTTCCTGGCTGCCATGAGGTGAGCTGCTTTGCTCTGCCATTTCCTGCCTTGATATCCTGCCTTGCTCCAGCCCTGAAACAACGGAGCCAGGGAAGCATGGATGGAACCACCTGAAACTGTGAGCTCAGACAAATCCTTCCTCCCTTAAGTTGTTTTCTCAGTTATATTGTCACAGTAACAAAATGTGACTAACATAATGGGAGACATCCAAGAGACATTCTTCTCTCCCTCATCCCCTATATATACTTTTTTTTCTCAAGTCCTATTGATCATTCCTTACTTAAATATTCCTCCAATTGTCCCTCTTTTGTTCTCTCCATCAACACAATAGTACAAACCACTGATCTGCTTTCTATCAGTACAGAGTAGTTTGCATTTTCTAGAATTTTATATAGATGAAATCATGTATTATATATGATTTTTTGATGGATTTTTTCCACTTGGCAAAGTCATTCTGAGATTCATTCATGTTGATACCTGTATCAATAATTTGTTCACTTTCATTGCTAAATATTATTCCATGGTAAGGATGTTCTATAATTTGTGTCTTGATTCACTTGTTGATGGACATTTGGCTTATTTCTAGTTTGGACTATCACAAATAAAGCTGCTATGGACATTTGTGTGCAAGTAGTGGTGCTTCTGCCAATAGACATATGATTTTTTTGCTTTTGTGTAACTATCTGTGAATGGCATGGCTGTGCCACATGGTAGAATATGTTTAACTTTTTAAGAAACAGTAAGCCTGTTTTCCAGACTACTTATTCCATTTTTCACACACTTATCAGCCATATATGGGAATTCCTATTGTTCCATATCCTCACTATCACTTGGTATCAGCAGTATTTTATATTTTAGCCATTTCTATATAACAATATGTTATAACACTTTAATTTGCATTTCATCAGTATATAACCATGGGAGTATCTTTTCTTCTGCATACTTGCCATTTATCTTGCTTGATGAAGCATCTATTAAATATTTTGATTATTTTATTGTATTACTTACATTATTGAGTTGTGAGTGCTCATATAGGCATCTCTATTATATGATTCCTATGGTATAGACAGATCATATGGTAGTTCTACTTTTAGGGTTTAATTTTTTTTATTTTGAGACAAGTTCTTGGTAAGTTGCACAGGCAGCCTCTCACCTCAAAATTGAAATCCTGCCACTTCAGCCTCCTGAGTCACTGGGATTACAGACATGTGCCACAGAGCTAAGCAGTCTTTTTTATTTTTATTTTTTGAAGAACCTCTGTACTGATTTCTATGGTAGCCAGACTAATTTACATTCCAGCCAACAGTGAATAGAGGTCCTTTCCTCCTCTATATTTGCCTGCTTTTGTTGCTTTTTGTTTTCTTGATGATAGCCATCCTGACTGGGGTGAGATGGGATTTCACTGTAGTTTTTATTTGCATTTCCCTGATGGCTGAGAATGTAGAACATTTTTTCCATGAAATTATTGGCCATTTGTATTTGTTCTTTTGAGAACTGTCTATTCAGTTCACTTGAATATTTATTATTGTATTATTTGTTCTTCTAGTGTTTAATTTTTAAGTTCTTTGTATATTCTGGGTATTAATCCTTTTTTGAGTGAAAGATTTTCTCCCATTCTGTAGGCTATCTCTTTACCCTATTAATTTTTTCTTTTGCTGGCAGAAGCCTTCTAGTTTTATGCAATCCTATTTGTCAATTCTTGCTGTTACTTTCTGAGCTATTGGAGTTCTATTCAGGAGATTGTTGCCTATGCCTATATCTTGAGGTGTTTCCACTATGTTTCCCTGTAACTAGTTTCAGTCAGGATTTCAGGTCTTACTTTAAAGGCTTTAATCCATTTTGAGTTGATTTTTCTACTGGGTGATGAATAAGGGTCTAGTTTCAATCTTCTGCATGTGGATATCCACTTTTCATGGCACAATTTTAGAGGCTATCTTTTCTCCAAGGTATGTTTTTGGTAACTTTGTTGAGAATTAAATGGCCACAGATTCTTGGGTTTATTTTTAGGCCTTCTTCTCTATTCCATTGGTGTGCCTGTCTGTTGTTATGCCAATACCATGTTAGTTTTGTTACTATGGTTCAAAAGTTTAATTTGAAATCAAGTATTGTGATTCCTCCAGCATTGTTTTGTTTGTTTAGGATTGCTTTGGCTGTTCAGGATCTTTTGTTCTTCCTTATGAACTTTAGGATTTTTTTCTATTTCTGTGAAGAATGTCATTGATATTTTGGTAGAGATCATACTGAATCTTTAGATCACTTTTAGTAATATTGCCATTGTCATAATTCTGCTGATCCATGAACATGAGAGGACCTTCCATCTTTTAGTATCTTCTTCAATTTCTTTAATGTTTAATAGTTTGTATCATGTAGGTCTTTCAACTCTCTGGTTAGGTTTTTTCCTAGGTATTTTATTCTTTTTGTGAATGGTATAGTTTTTCTAATCTCTGTCTCAATGGATTTGTTATCAGTGTATTTAAAAGCTACCAATATTTGTATTTGTATTTTTGTATGCTGCTACTTTACTGAATTTATCTATCAGTTCTAAAAGTCTTTTGATAGAATCCTTCTGGTCTTCTAAGTATAGGATCATTTCATCTGCAAATAGAAATAACTTGACTCCTTTTCTTCTTATTCTTATCCCTTTTGATTCTTCCTCATGTGTTATTGCTCTGACTAAAATTTCCAGGATTGTTCTAAAATTGCATACAAATGGCAAGAGTGGGATATCCTTGTGTTGTTCCTGATTTCTCCCCATCCAGTATAATATTGGTTATGGATTTTATATGTTACCATAATTTATTCAGGGCTTTTATCATGAAGGAGGTGTTTTTTTGCATCTCTTGAGATGATCATGTGGTTTTTGTCCTTGACTCTATTTAGGTGCTGTATTATGCTTATTGGTTTGTGTATGTTGAACCATCCTTGCATTCTTGGGATGAAAACAATTTGATCATGGTGTATGATCTTTTTTAATGTGTTTTTGAATTTGATTTGCAAGTAGTTTGCTGACTATTTTTGTGTTTTTGTTCATCAAAATATTGATTTCCAGTTTTCTTTTTTGTTGTGTCCTTATCTAGTTTTGGTATTAAGGTAATACTAGCTTCATAGAATAAGTTTTAAAGCATTTTTTTCCTTTGTATTTCATTGATTAGTTTGAGCAGCATTGGTGTTAGGTTTTATTTCAAAGTCTGGTAAAATTCAGCAGTGAATCTGTCTAATATTGGACTCTTTTTTGTTGTATTTGAAAGGTCTTATTACTGCATGAATCTCATTACTTATTTTTGATCTGTTTATGTTTTCTATATCCCCTTGGTGCAATTTTGGTAGGTGGTATGTGTCTAGAAATTTATCCAGTTTATTGGAATATTAGTTCTCAAAATAATCTTTAATGATCTGGGTTTCAGTACCATCTGTTGTGAAATCCTCCTTTTCCCCATCAGTTTTGTTTCTTTAGGTCTTCTCTTTCTTTCTTTAGGTTAGTTTGGCTAAAGGATCCTTTTTAAAAACCTCTGGCCCTTTAAAAAATCTGTCTCTAATGAAGTTCTCATTCATATCCTATATTGTCATATTTGTTCAGGTTTTCTATACTATTTTGGAGTTCATTGATATTTTAAAAATCATTCTTTTGAATTCTTTATCCAGGATTTTACTTCAATATCCTTGGATTCAGTTGCTAGAGAATTATGGACTTTTTGAGGACTCATGTTGCCTTGTTTATTCTTGTATTTGTTGTATTTCTATGTTGAGATTTTTGCATCTGTTGATGATTAGTGTATTTTGACACAATACACCCTGGGTTAGAGTCTGATGGTCAGCCTTCTCTGTAGATCTCACAAGGGTGGTGTACTTCTAGTAGATCAGGAAGGTGTATGTAGGTAGCAGAATATATGGGCTATGTCTTCTGTGACTACTCCTCTAGTCTTGTCAAAAATGTATGTTATCGGAGAGACCTATGCTGAGGCCTATCATAAGTGCAGAGTTCATTCTATCTTCATTGGTTTTCTTTGCTGCTGTATAAAGGTGGATGTCCAGCATGCATTCAGCCCCCTACCCTAGCTATGCCTACTTTGGACCTGGTTGTCTTCTGAAGGATTTTATCTCACTTGTTTTTTGGATTAAAGTACAGTGGTGCCTTAGGACTTGAACAACTCTATGCTTGAACATTTTGGTCCTCAATCAATTTTTTTTCAAGAAAATTCTGGTTCAGTCAGTTCTCAATCACTTGTTTGGCAGTCAACCATCATACTAAAATCTGTATGAGATGTCATTCTTCCAGGTGAAATAAAAGAGAAGGCATCACTTTGAGCATCAATTTCAAGGAGTAGGGAACTTTCCTGGTGCCATGTTCATGAACTCATGTTTTTTTTCCCTGTATACATACATATGAATGCCATATGGTCATCAAGACACTGAAGAAACTTTCTAGTTCTAAGTGAAGGAAAGAGGAAAAGAGAAGAACAATGATAGAATTAAAAAAAAAAAACCTCTTTCTAAGTATGTGAGTGGCATATGTGTGCCTGAATTAGCCATTCCATATGGCATAGCTAAGTTGACAATCTCAATAATACTGAAACATAAAGAAGGCATTAAAGCAGCTGATATAGTGAAAGGAGTAAAAGCAGTGCTTTGATTTGAGTGTAAAATGTTCCCTAAATCATGTGCTTGGGTATTTGGTCTTCAGCTGGTAGCACTGTTCTGGAGGGCTATGGAACTTTGGGAAATAGGTCATGAGGGGCAGGTCTCTGGAGGTTTTGTGCAGGTCCCTAGTTTTGGTAGTGTTCATAGCTCCTGATCCACAATGACATAGGTTCTCTGCCACAGGTAATGTCTACCCTGACTCTATGGACTGAAATTATCAAACTATGAGCCCCAGTGAATAATTTTCTCCAAAAGTTTCTTTCTTTCAAGTCTTCTGCCACAGCAACACAGAAGCTAACACAAGTGGTAACAAAGCAAAGTCTCAAATAATGGAGAGATGGAGAAATTATTACTGGCATAGATAAATGAAAAACAGATGGCTGGTAATAGTATTTCAAAGGTTATGATCAGCCAGAAGGCATTACAACTGTGTGCAGATCTTGCTAAAAACGCCCCTGGAATGAGTGCTGAAGCTGAAACTGTCAAGGCCAGCTGGTTTGAGAAAGTTAAAAAGAGAGGAGGAATTCACAGCATAGTTAGACGTGGTGAGGCTGCAGGTGCCAACCAAAAAGCTGCAGAAAAGTTAGCTTCAGAATTTAAAGGGTATGTAGATGCTCAATGCTTCCTTCTGCAGCAGGTTTTCAATTACAATGAACCAGGCCTGTTTTGGATGCCAAACTGGACCTTTATCACACAAGAGGACAAATGTTTGACAGGGCACAAGCTAATGAAGGATAGCCTGATTCTTTTGTTGTGTGGGAACATGAACGGAGACTTTAAAGCCATTGCTAGTCTACCATAGTGAACCACCCCTGGTCCCCTTCTAAGAGGAACAACATTATGAAGAGCAGATTACTGTAATATGGAAGGCAAATAATAAAGCATGGGTAACTGGACAATACTTTTTATGAATAAGCCCACAAAGGCTCTGGCCTAGGGCCTTTCTTGTCATGGGCAGTGCTTCTGCAGACCCTCCAGGACTAGAGAAAATACCAAGGCAGGAATGCAATTTCATTTAAGTTTTTGCCAACAATTAGAACTCCCCTGAACCAGCCCATGGACCAACAGGTGATGTCAAATTTTAAGAAACTCTATGCAAAATCTCATTTTTAGAGATGTTTTGAAATCACCTCTGATACTCATTTGACACTCAGAGTTTTGGAGGGAGCATTTTAACATTTTTCATTGCATAAGTCTTACAGATAAGGCTTGGGGGGGCATCTCTTATGGACAATGAACTCTGCTTAGAGGAAATTGTGGCTGGATGTGGTAGCAGAGGGGGACTTTGAAGCATTTGTGGATGAGGCTGAGCCTATGACCAAGAAGGTAATGTCTCTGGGTGAATCCATGGGCCTAGAGGGCCATGCTGATGATGTCAAGGAGTTGATGGAGGAGCCCCCCAAAAGAGCTTGTAACAGGGGGTGGAGTCAAGATGGTGGACAGATAACACACACCTTCTGTTCCGGAGTAATGGGAAACTTTGTTTAGGGGTTTAAAACTCAAATTGAATAAATAGAAACAGTGATAATTTAGTTTGAGAGATAGAGAATGAAACTAGGCGTACACTGAAATCAAGGATTTGGCTTCAGAGGAGCTACACAGTGGCCAGCAGCGGGACTGCCGCCATTTCGCCGTCACACAGATGGCGGATAGAATCCCGGAGACTTGGAGGGGACTTCGCGCACACGCACCCACGGGGCCTGGACCCAACACAGAGTGCAACCTTGGCAGCACACTCTCACCCTTTCTGCGGTACACAGACTGCAGATTCTAGGTGAGTCAGCTTGATGTGGCACACGGAATCGCCACCCGTGGCGGCTGCAGAGCGAACGGGGAAGCCGATGCCAGCGATCCGCGTCTAGAGCTGAGACTTGGCTCCCTCCCTCCTGTTGTGGCGGGTCAGGTCTACAGATGCGAACTCCACAGATATATGGGCACACATATAACCAGATCCCAGACACACCAGAGGTGAGCCCAAATCAACCCACTGTACTGTGGAGAAATCTGGGGTTTGTGGAGGCAACTGAGCCCTGCGCGGACAGAGAGCTCCTTTTCGGCAGAGCCTAGCGGCACAATTAGCCACAAGCAGAGCAGTTCCAAGCACGATCACAGCACATGACAAAATCTGTTTCAGATTCCCTCTGGGTCGGCGGGAGAACATCCCGCCTACAAGGGGATATGGTCCTCCCAAGTGGGCGGAAAGCCCTGCAATAAAAACTCCACGATAGCAGCCATATTCCCCCCATGCTGTAGGCTTTGGGGAGGAAATCTCTGATTTGGGGAATTGGCGCCCAATCTACGTGGGACAGGGAGAACTCCAGGGAAGACCCCACAGGTTCCACTGCCTCTCAAACAATACAATAGACACAGAATATTTTGGGGGAACAGTCTCTTTGTGCACTTGGGTCCCCAATTAAATCCAGGTTATTATGAAGCATTTTGCTATATCAACCCAATAAGACTGACTGTTATTGCGGATTGTGTGGAAATACTGCCGCCCTGAGCTCTGTAGGGAGCACTGCACCCTGCAGTATCGACTCCACCTGCTTGAACTGGGTGTACTCAGTTCAGACTCCACCTCCAAGAAAATATATTTCTTTTTTTAATGGTGGTTAACCCAGGGCCTTGAGCCTGCTTTCTTTGTGGAAGCTGGACCAACACGCTGTGCCCCCAGCCCATATATTTTTTGCTTTTTGAGACAGGGTCTTGCTGGGCTGCACAGATCTTGGGCTTGTGATCCTCCTGCCCCCATCCCCCAAGCCACTGGGCTTCCAGGCATCCATCACTGCATCTGACTACAAGAGTTTTTATAGGTATGTGAGAGCGTCTATGCGTGAGGTCTGGAGTTTTATTTTATTTTATATTTTATTCTATTTTCTTTTTTCTTTTCTTTTCTTTTATTTAATTTTTATTTTATTATTATTATTAAATTTTTTTTGTATGGGGGTTTGAATTCAGGGTTCTGTGCCTGCTTGTTTGGTAGGTGCTGGACAGCCGCGCAGTACCCTGGGACCCTTTATTTATATTTTATATATTTTTTTCTTTTTGAGACAGGGTCTAATTGGGTTGCACAGAAATCGGGCTTGCGTCCCTCCTGCCTCCGACCCCCAAGCCACTGGGATTGCAGGTGTGCACCACCGCATCCGACTACAAGTGTTTTTATTAGTGTTTGGGAGAATGTATGTGTGAGATTTTTCTCTTTTTCTTTTCTTTTCTTTCTTTCTTTTCCTTTTTATTCTTCTCTTTTTCTTCCCTATTTTTCTTCCTTTCTTCTTTTACTCTATTCCCTTTTTCTATTCTCCTTCTCTATTTCTTAAGCCATATATGTGTCATTGTTTTAATCATTTTTCCCTTAAATCTTAACCTTAATATTAATTTGACAATAATTTCTATTAGCCTCTGTCCTCTACCTCCTCCTTCCCCCTCTTCTATCACCAGATCCCCCCCTTTCTCACCCCACAGAAGAGAAACAAAATCTATTGCCTCCCTAACCCTTACCCCCCTTGGAGTTGGGCTGATAGATTAAAGTGTCAACCACTCAGACCAAATAGCCGAAAACATACCCAGCTCATAAGTTCTAATAAGCACCAGAGATTCAGCACCAATTTCAAAGGAATAACAGAGGAAGAAGTTCTGAATAACGAGGAGAGATAAATTCTATTTCCCGGACCACATTATGGGCAAATCAAGTAAATCTACAAAAACCACAAGGGGGCAGGATGGAGCTGAAGACTCCACAGATCATAAACCCCCAACAGATCACTCCAAGGACTCGCAATTCTTAGAGATCTCTGAGTCGGAGTTCAGAGTCATGGTTATAAGCATGCTAAGAGAAATAAAGACAAATACTAAAAATACACTGGAGGTAGTTGAAAAAAAGCTTTCTAATTTGGAAGCTGCTCTGTCATCCCAGTTAGAAATGATTAAGAAAAATCAAGCCACTTTGCTTGATACTCAATCTAAATTATCAGAATTGAACACGGCTAAAGAATCCTTCTCTTCAAGACTGGATGAATCAGAGCAAAGGATCTCTGAGGCAAAAGATGACCTGAACGAGCTGAAACACAAGCAATTAGAAATGGAGTCAATGATAAAAGTTTAAAAAAAAGATTTCCAAGAGAACTCAGAGTGAAAAAAAGAAATATAAGAATTATGGGTATTCCTGAATGAGAAGAAAGAATCACTGGAGGCCTTCACAACCTAGTAAATGATATCCTCAAGGAAAATTTCCCAAAGATAGCACCGGAAATGGATATATACACCACTGAGACTTTCAGGACTCCCATGAAGGCTGACTTAAATAGATCATCCTCGAGCCACGATGTCTCAATTCCTGTCATTAGAGACCAGAGATGCTATCCTGCAAGCAGCAAGACAGAAGTCCCTTATTACTTATAAAAAACAACCAATAAAAATTACTGCAGACTTTTCCATATCAACATTGAAAGCTAGAAAGGAATGGTCACAGGTGATTCAAATATTAAGAAAAAACAATCTCCAGCCTAGACTAATATATCCAGCAAAATTATCATTGATAATAGATGAGGAATATAAGACATTTAATGACATTGAAGCTTTTAAACGATATACAACAACCAAACCAGCCCTGGAGAGGATAATAAATCAATTACCACATCCAGGAGAGTTAAGACAACCCTACAAAGGAAATCAAAGAACTGGTTAACTGAGATGAGTCCAACACAAGAAAGGTCCAAAGCAAACATGAATCATAAATCAGTAACAGGTAATGATTGGATAAATGACAATAAATGCTCCTCAATAATCTCTATTAATGTAAATGGTCTTAACTCACCAATTAAGAGACAGAGGTTGGCTAATTGGATAAAAAAACACAAACCATCAATATGTGGTATTCAAGAAACTCATCTAACTCACAAAAACGGGAATAAACTGAGAGTTAAGGGCTGGAAAAATGTATACCTAGCAGGGGGAGAACAAAAGAAAGCAGGTGTGGCAATTTTAATTTCAGATAGATTAAATTTCACTCCAAAACTAATTAGAAGAGATAAGGATGGTCACTACATTTTAATACAAGGAACAATCGATCAAAAATCAATAACGCTCCTTAATATCTATGCCCCAAACATAGGAGCTCCTAGCTTTATAAGACAAACCTTATGGAATATAAAGAACTTTATTGGACCAGAATCAATAATAATGGGGGACTTCAATACCCCACTTGTGTCAAGAGACAGGTCATCAAAACAAAAAATCAACAGAGAAATGTCAAATCTAATCTCCACCCTAAACCAGCTGGATCTTACAGATATATACAGAATATGTCATCCACACAATGAGGAATACACATTCTTCTCAGCTCGACATGGTATGTTTTCTAAAATAGATCATATGCTAGTCCATAAGAACTCCCTCAACAAATACAAAAAAAATAGAAATTATTCCATGTTCCTTATCAGATCATAATGCGATAAAACTGGAGCTCAAGAACATGAATAATTCCAGAAACTTTACAAATTCATAGAGACTGAATAATTCACTATTGAATGACCCATGGATTGTTGATGAAATCAAATTGGAATTTAAAAAATTCCTACAATCAAATGATGATGAAAACACATCATACCAAAACATATGGGATACAGCAAAGGCAGTTTTAAGAGGGAAGTTTATAGCATTAAGCGCCTTCATCAATAAAATAAAGATGAGACAAATAAATGACCTATTGACATAGCTTAAGACACTAGAAATCCAACAACAACAACAACAAAAAAAAAAACCCTAAATGGAACATACAGAGGGAAATTACAAAAATAAAGGGAGAAATATCTCAATTAGAATCTAAAGAGATAATTCAAAAAATTAATAAGACTAAGAGCTGGTTCTTTGAAAAGTTTAATAAAATAGACACCCCTCTGGCTAAGCTCATCAAAAGAAAAAGGAAAAATCTAACATAGTACGGATTATGAAAGACAATGGATCCATAACCACCAGCTCCAATGAAATACAGAAAATTGTCAGGGATTACTATGAGAGACTGTATTCCCAAAAATATGAAAATGCAGAAGAAATGGACAAATTTATTAACACGTATGACCTACAAAAACTATCCCTAGAAGACATAACTGACCTAAACAAGCCCATTACCTATACAGAAACAGAAAAGGTAACTAAAAGTCTCCCAACAAAGAAGAGCCCAGGTCCTGATGGATTCACGGCAGAATTCTACCAAACTTTTAAAGAAGATATAATACCTGTCTTCCTCAAATTATTCCAAAGAATAGAAAAGGAGGGAACACTCCCGAATACATTCTATGAAGATACCATCACCCTGATACCTAAACCAGGAAAAGATTCATCTAAGATAGAGAATTATAGACCCATCTCCCTTATGAATCTAGATGCAAAAATATTCAATAAAATTCTGGCAAACAATACAGCAGCATATGAAAAAGATTATTCACCATGACCAAATGGGATTTATACCACAGATGCAAGGCTGGTTTAACGTACGGAAATCAATTAATGTCATCCAACATATCAAGAAACTGACAAACAAAAACCACATGATCATCTCAATTGATGCTGAAAAGGCCTTCGATAAAGTACAATACCTTTTCATGATAAAAACACTGGAGAAAATAGGTATAACAGGCAAATACCTTAATTTCATAAAAGCCATTTATGACAAACCTACCGCCAACATTATATTAAATGGAGAAAAACTAAAACCATTTCCTCTTGGATCTGGAACAAGACAAGGATGTCCTCTCTCTCCTATTCTATTCAACATAGTAATTGAAGTTCTGGCCAGGGCAATCAGACAAGAGAAAGAAATCAAAGGGATACAGATTGGCAAGGAAGAGGTCAAATTATCATTATTTGCAGATAATATGATTTTATACTTGAAAGACCCCAAAACCTCAACCAGAAAACTTCTGGATCTAATTAACTCCTTCAGCAAAGTTGCAGGCTACAAAATTAACACACAAAAATCAATAGCCTTTCTTTACACCAATTCCAAACAAGAAGAGAAGGAAATTTCAGGAAAGATACCATTCATGATAACCCAGCAGAAAATTAAATACTTTGGAATCAATCTAACCAAAGACCATTCAGATCTCTACAAGGAAATTTTCAAAACATTAAATAAAGAAATAGCAGAGGACACTAAAAAATGGAAAGACCTCCCCTGCTCCTGTATAGGGAGAATTAATATTGTAAAAATGGCTATCCTACCAAAAGCAATCTATAGATTTAATGCAATACCCATTAAAATTCCACTGACTGACTTTACAGAAATAGAAAAAATGATCCAAAAATTCATATGGAACCACAAAAGACCACATATGGCCAAAACATTTTTAAGCTGCAAATCTAATGCAGGTGGAATCACTATCCCTGACTTCAAACTTTACTACTAAACTTTACTACTACTACAGGGCAGTGGTTGCAAAAACAGCTTGGTACTGGCACAAAAATAGGCCCAAAGACATCTGGAACAGAATAGAAGACCCAGATATACCTCAACACACCTATAGCCACCTTATTTTCAACAAAGGAGCAAAGCAAGTAAACTGGAAAAAGGACAACCTCTTCAACAAATGGTGCTGGGAAATATGGTCATCCACATGCAGAAAAATGAAAGTGGATCCGCATCTCTCAATATACATGAGAGTTAATTCAAAATGGATAAAAGATCTCAACATAAAACCAGAAACTTTAAAACTTATAGAAGGCAAGATAGGCAATACACTCCATCATATAGGCATAGGAAAGGATTTCCTTAATAGGACTCCAATTGCTCAAGAAATTGCAACAAGAATAGATAAATGGGATCACATGAAATTAAAAAGCTTCTGCACAGCAAAAGAAACAACAGAGTCAAGGAAACCTCCACGGAATGGGAAAAAAAATCTTTGCATTTTATACATCAGACAAAGGTCTAATTACTAGAATTTATAAAGAACTCAAGAAAAAAAAACCAAAACCAAACAACCCAATACACAAATGGGCAAAGGAACTGAGTAAACAGTTCTCAAATGAAGAGGTCCATAAAGCCATGAAACACATGAAAAAGTGCTCAACATCCCTAGCCATTAGGGAAATGCAAATCAAAACAACTCTGAGATTTCACCTTACACCAGTAAGAATGGCCAAGATCAAGAAAAAAAATAACAACAAATGCTGGCGAGGTTGCGGGGAAAAGGGAACACTGTTACATTGTTGGTGGAGCTGTAAATTGGTGCAACCACTGAGGAAATCAATATGGAGGTACCTCAAAAAACTAAAAATAGATCTACCATATGACCCAGCTATAACACTATTGGGAATTTACCCAAAGGGAGATGGGTCATCATACCACAGAGACACCTGCATCTCTATGTTCAATGCAGAGCTTTTCACAATGGCAAGGATATGGAATCAACCAAAGTGCCCTTCAACAGAAGAATGGATAAAAAAACTATGGTACATATACACAATGAAATACTACTCAGCAATAAAAAAAAAGAAATAATGCCATTTGCAGCAAAATGGATGGAATTAGAGAAAATTATTTTAAGTGAACGAACACGAGCTCAGAAAGAGAAACAACACATGTTCTCACTCATATGAGGGAGCTGATTCAAAATTATAAGAAGGAAAAATCCTACTCAAAGGTCGGATCATAATAAAAGGGGGGGAGGGAAGATAAGAATGATGTCAATATAAATGGACTAGAAATCGCATGTAATTGTTCTAACAAGATAAAAACAAAGACCACTACAGGAAAAGTTTCTATCTTAAACAGAACTGGAACCCAAGGACATATAGAAAAATACTACTAAGTAAAAGATAGAGAAAACTTGGATGGGAAAGTTAGATGGGAAAGGGGGGAGAGGGGAAAGCATAGGGGAGGGTAAGGGGTAACCTATATGAATAATTTTTATCAAATTGCATATATGAAAATTGTCACAATGAAAAAGTATGTCAAAATGAATCACGTTATTATGTACATTAAAAATTTCTAATAAAAAAATAAAATAAAAAAGATTTAAAAAAAATTATTCCAAGCATGAGAGTTGCTGAAGGCTTGGGTGTTACCACAACCCTTTGAAAAACTTGGATTTCATGAAGTGCTTGGGCCCCATGTATTGCTAGGAGTCTCAGAAATGCTCTGGCCCGGTGGATTACCTTGGCCTCTGAGAGTGTTTGAACCTTGCCAAGTTCTTGCTCCTGGGGCCCCACCAATTGTTGGGGACCTGCCAGGGGATGGGGCCGCACCAGCTCTGGTACTCTGAGGGGTTAGGGCCTCTCCACATACTGGGCCCTCTCCAAATGCTCACACCCAGTGAAGCATTTTGATCCTGCCGGGTGTTGAGGTCCTTCCAGATGGCAAGATCCAACAAAGAGGTAGGGCTCTCCCAAGTATTTGGTCTCTGCCAAGCTGTGGGACTCCTCCACACTGCTGGGCCCCTCCAAGACATACTCAATCCTTGTGAAGAACTCAGTCTCCACCATATATTAAGACCCCAGCTTGTGCCCCTCAAGGTGTTAGGGCAAAATGAATAGGGACTCAGGGTCTCCAGGTTGTTTGTCATCCCTAAGGTCCTTGGACCAAGGGAGGCCCTAAAGGTCCTGGAAGCCCCTGGGCCTTGTGAAGCCATCAGGCCCTGTATATTGCTGCAGGCACTTTAGTTCTCTCCTACACACTGGGAAGTTCGATGATGCCCACTATTTTGTCCTTGTAGCCCATGTCCAGTCAGGGATTGGGAATGGGTGTGGGATTCATGCAGGCAAGTCAGAGATAGGTGCATACTGATTGCATCAGACTGGAAGGCAGGAGGGAGTAGGCACGTAGGCACTATCAAAGTAACCTCAGAAACTTGTCACTTCAGCTGATACTGTTCCCACTGTTGTTACAGAGCCACATCTATCATTATGATGCCTGTGTTCTCTACCACCGTCTCTGCCTTCCTACCTCTACCTTCCTACCTCTACCACTGCTGAGGCCGCCTCCATCACTGTCATTGCCTCTACTGCTCTGACAATGCAGTCCCTGACACAGGCAACACAATGCCACTGCTAGCCCCTATGTGGTTAGCACCCACGCAGCAGTTTCCAGGCTCCAGCCCTCCAGACTTCCTTCCCAGCAGCCTCGAGTCTGAGGGCTCCCCTCACATGGCTTCTCCCCGCCCCACTTCCAGCACATCCCCTCCAGCAGAGGAAGTGGGGTAGTCCGTGTTTGCCAATTTGCAGGGGCAGGCAGAGAGACTGAGAGGCAGGCAGGCAGTGGGGCGGGGGGAGGGAGTTGGAAGAGGGGTGAGCAAAGTGGAAAGGAATGGTCACCAGTTCGGTCTGGCATTCTATAATCATTACCTCTGGGGTTTTGGGAAGCAGTGGGTCTCTACTGCATTCCCACCTAAAACCAGCTGGGAGGGGTAGAGGAGGCAAGACAGAGCAAGATGGGGTGGGGAAGGAGTGAATGCTTGGCCAGAATCCTCTGACCCCAACCCTCCTCTCCTGTCTTGGTTTACACAGCGCATTCATTCACTTTCCCTGTTTTCCGAAGGCATTTATGTGTATCTGATTAATTGTGGGTCTTCTTCTTATTGTTGTTAGGTGCCATCAAGTCAAGTCCAACTCATAGCGACTCTATGTAAAACAGTGCGAAACAATACCCGAAACTGTCTTGGCCAGCACTATGTCAGTGCTTCTTTTGATATCCATAGGATTTTCAATGATTATTTTGGGAATGGGCTGCCAGGTCCTCCTCTCATTTTTTTTTTGTTTGTTTTTTGTTGTTGTTCTGCTAGGGATTGAACCCAGGGCCTCAGAGCCCAAAGAGCAAGCACTCTACCAACTGAGCAAAACTCCAGCTGTGGCCCATCCAGGACCTGGATAATAATGCAGCAGCTGAAGTGGTTGGTGATGAAAGTGGATGGGGATGCGAAGCCAGCAGTGTGCAAGAGGTGCAAAGCATTTGCAATATTATGTATTCACAGGGTTATTCAGCAGGACAATGACAGGGTCAGACTTGCATTTATGCAGCCTCACAGCAGGCTTACTATCAACTGGCAGACCACATAGGAAGCAATTAGAATAAGAAGAGAGATGAAAGTGAGCCTTAAGGATGTTGCCATGGGGATGAAGAGAAAGAAAGCCATTTTAGGGGTGACCATTGAAAGACTTGTGCGGCTGGGTGGGAATAGGGAGTTGGGAGGAGGTGATGGAGTACAGGCTAGCTCCAAGGTTTGTAGGTGCCAGTCTACCTGCATACTTGACTGAAATTGTTTCTTTCAGAGCACACTGTGAACTTTATCCACGATGATCTTGATGAGTTCACCTAATATCCCTGTCTTTAGATTTGTTCTGTACAAACAGAAAAAGCTGATTCTCTATGTGTGCCCAGATTGTTGTAAGTTTTTAAGGAGAAAATCTATATGAAGTGTCATCTTGTTATGGTATGTACGTGGAAAAGATTCTAACTAAGAGAAAGGGTTAAATGTGGGCATTCTACTGCTTGTACCCTGCTAAATATGGAGCACATATCCATATGAGGTGCAGACCTGGTAACCTGCTCCCAATAATCAATCTGCCATTGAAAACCCTATGAACAGCAGAGAAACACTGACAATAGTGTTTCGCCTGTTGTATGTAGGGTCGCTATGAGTTGGATATTGACTCGACGGCACCTGACAACAACAACAACAAGTTATAAAGAACATAAGGAGATGGGTTTCCAGAATACAACTCCAGAAAGAGCAACAACACTCATCAACCAGAAACAGCTCCAAATTTAACATTTCACATCCGTGTGCATCAGAGAGAAAAATATCTCTAATTATTGGCATGTGGGTAAAGATCTGAACAATGCAGTTTATAAAGTATGTGTTGCCAAGATTTGTTGGTCTTCTTTAACATATAGTGGAGATTGAGGTAAGTTTTTTTCGTGTTTGGATTATGCCCTAGCAGTTCTAGCACCTTTCTGGTTGATTATGAAGAAGAGTACTGCTTGCCAAGGCTTGGAGCTGTATATTCCTGGTGAGGAGTCTCTGCTAAGGTGGAGGCCTGGAATTTCCAAGTTTTCCATTGCTATTCTCTTGCAGTTTGCTCAGTATCTTGAGAACTATAAACTCTCAGTACATGACAACTCTATCCAACCCTGCACCAAGAGACTTGACAAAATTCCAGCATAGCTTCTAGCAGCATAAGGCCATGTTCCCAGGATGACCCCATCTCCCCATTAAAATGCCAAAAGCTCAGGATGCCAGGCCTTACTATTTATTCTAGCCAACACCCCAGAATAGGCTCCTGACCTTCTTTTCTTAGTGCATTTACTAGAAATGGCTTACCATTGTGAATATGTGTGTCTTGCCACTCAGAAATATCTCTGTGAAGGACCTCAGAGTCATCCTTTGAAATGCAATCATCAGGAAGGATAAGGTCTTCCACAGGGCTTGCTCTCCTCATCTCTGTGGGAGGATGGAATCCAGTCAGCAGACACAGGTGGCCTTATCACATTTAAATTGATCAGGCCTCTGTAATTTTTCGCTTCTGACTCTACTAAGTCTCTGTTTTCCCCCTCCCTCACTCTCCATGTATAAGTCCCATATTACCTCCTCATCAAAATTAACAGAGTCAAGGAAACCTCCACAGAATGGGAAAAAATCTTCGCATTTTATACATCAGACAAAGGTCTAATTACTAGAATTTATAAAGAACTCAAGGAAAAAAAAAAAACCAAAACCAAACAACCCAATACACAAATGGGCAAAGGAACTGAGTAGACAGTTCTCAAATGAAGAGGTCCATAAAGCCATGAAACACATGAAAAAGTGCTCAAAATCCCTAGCCATTAGGGAAATGCAAATCCAAACAACGCTAAGATTTCACCTTACACCAGTAAGAATGGCCAAGATCAATAAAACAAATAACAACGAATGCTGGCGAGGTTGCGGGGAAAAGGGAACACTGTTACATTGTTGGTGGAGCTGTAAATTGGTGCAACCACTGAGGAAATCAATATGGAGGTACCTCAAAAAACTAAAAATAGATCTACCATATGACCCAGCTATAACACTATTGGGAATTTACCCAAAGGGAGATGGGTCATCATACCACAGAGACACTTGCATCTCCATGTTCAATACAGAGCTTTTCACAATAGCAAGGATATGGAATCAACCAAAGTGCCCTTCAACAGAAGAATGGATTAAAAAACTATGGTATATATACACAATGGAATACTATTCAGCAATCAAGAAAAATGAAATAAGCTCATTCGCTGCAAAATGGATGGAATTAGAGAAAATTATTTTAAGTGAATGAACACGAGCTCAGAAAGAGAAACAACACATGTTCTCACTCATATGAGGGAGCTGATTCAAAATTATAAGAAGGAAAAATCCTACTCAAAGGTTGGATCATAATAAAAGGGGGGAGGGAAGATAAGAATGATGTCAATATAAATGGACTAGAAATCGCATGTAATTGTTCTAACAAGATAAAAACAAAGACCACTACAGGAAAAGTTTCTATCTTAAACAGAACTGGAACCCAAGGACATATAGAAAAATACTACTAAGTAAAAGATAGAGAAAACTTGGATGAGAAAGTTAGATGGGAAGGGGGGAGGGGGGAAGCATAGGGGAGGGTAAGGGGTAACCTATATGAATAATGTTTATCAAATTGAATATATGAAATTGTCACAATGAAAAGCATGTCAAAATGAATCACATTATGATGTACATTAAAAATTTCTAAAAAAAAAAAAAAGAATAGAGCTCAGCTCTTTTCTTGACAATCAGTAATTACTG